>JAXLNO010003575.1:110169-138003 GCA_038087875.1 Malacoraja senta
TCCTCTCTTCCTCCCCCCTCTCTCTCTCTCTCCCCCTCCCTCCTCTCTCCCTTTCCTCCTTTCAATAAATTATTAGATTTCAATATTATTAAACAAACTCTAGCCTGGTGTTGATGTTCTGTGTTGTGTGCGGACCCCACCACAGGTATGTGGGGGCTAGAAAGAAGAGGAACAGTGGGTGGGGGGAGGGGAGGGGCAGTGGGTTGGGGGGAGGGGAGCGGCATTGAGTGGGTGGGAGGGGCAGTGGGTGGGGGGTAGGGAGGATCAGTGGGTGGGAGGGAGGTGGGGGGCAGTGGGTGGGGGGAGGGGATGTGGAGGGGCAGTGGCTGGTGGAAGGGGGAGGGGTGGGGAGGAGCAGTGGGTGGGGGGGAGGAGGGAATGGTGGGGAGGGGCAGTGGGTGGAGGGGAGGGGTGGGGAGGGGTTGAGAGGGGCAGTGGGTGTAGGGGGGGGGTCAGTGGGTGGGGGGAGGGGTGGGGAGGGGCAGTGGGTGGGGGGTAGGGGGAAGGGGCAGTGGTTGGGGGGTGGGGAAGGGCAGTGTGTGAGGTGAGGGGCAGTGGGGGGAGGGGAGGGGCAGTGGGTGGGGAGGAGGGAGGGGCAGAGGGGGGCAGGGGTGCGCAGGGGCAGTGGGTGGGGGGGAGGGGGTAGAGGGAGGGGCCGTGGGTGGGAATGGGGGGAAACCGCAGGTACCTGACAACACCACACCCATGTGACCAGGTGCAGCTCCTTAAAGCCCATGTTAGGGAACGAGGAGCAGCTGGTTGACATCAGGACCATCCTGGAGACAGAACATCTTGGACAGGACGTGGAGAGAGGTCGTCGCGTGGATGTCCAGCACGAGAGAAGGTGGTTCCTCGAGGTAGGGAATGAGACGGTGCTGTGAGACTCAAGAATGGAGAGTGATGAGGGGAAGTATAGGGGACAGAATAGGCAGCGAGGAAGGCAGAACTGCAGGTGCTGCTTCAACCGGAGACAGACACAAAAAGCTGGAGTAACTCAGTGGGTCGGGCAGCATTGCTGGAGTGAACGCTGGAGTATCTCAGTGGGTCAGGCAGCATTTCTGGAGTAAAGCTGGAGTATCTCAGTGGGTCAGGCAGCATTTCTGGAGTGAAGCTGGAGTAACTCAGTGGGTCAGGCAGCATTTCTCTGCCACAGAAGGTAGTTGAGGCCAGTTCATTGGCTATAGTTAAGAGGGAGTTAGATGTGGCCCTTGTGGCGAAAGGGATCAGGGGGTATGGAGAGAAGGCAGGTACAGAATACGGAGTTGGATGATCAGCCGTGATCATATTGAATGGCTGTGCTGGCTCGAAGGGCCGAATGGCCTACTCCTGCACCTATTTTCTATGTTTCTATGTTTCTGGAGTAAAGCTGGAGTAACTCAGTGGGTCAGGCAGCATTTCTGGAGTGAACCACAAGGTGATATTTTGGGCAGAGACCCTTCTGAGGAAGGAACATTGTCCCACATTCCCCTCTTTCCCAGGTGAGGTCGGCAGCCGGCGGCCATCTTGGTGAGGGCAGGTGAGGTCGGCAGACGGCGGCCATCTTGGTGAGGGTGTTGGCGGCGGCCATCTTGGTGAGGACAGGTGAGGTTGGCGGTTGGAGCTTTGGGCGGGAACAAGATGAAGATGAAACCGGCGCCGAGACCCCGGACCCTGGTGACCGAAAGATGGAGAAAGAGAGATGGAGATGGAGAGAGACAGGGGGAGAGAGATGGAGAGAGATCAAATAGAACAGGTTGTCCAACAACTTTAGGCTGTGCACGTCACACGTCAGAAGAAGAACAAGAGAGAGAGAGAGAGGCTGTAAAGGTGATTTTGGGTGGTTTCGATTGGGTGAGGGTGGTTTCCGGTGGGTGAAAGTGGTTTTGGGTGGGGGAGGGTGGGTGAGGGTGGTTTTGGGTGGGTGGGTGTGGGTTGTTTTGAGTGGGTGAGGGTTGTTTTGGGTGTGGGTGGTTTCGGGTGGGTGTTGGTGGTTTCGGGTGGGTGAGGGTGGTTTCGGGTGGGTGTGGGTGGTTTCGGGTGGGTGAGGGTTGTTTTGGGTGATTTTGGGTGTGGGTGGTTTCAGATGGGTGTGGGTGGTTTCGGGTGGGTGTGGGTGGGTGTGGGTGGGTGTGGGTGGTTTCGGGTGGGTGTGGGTGGTTTCGGGTGGGTGTGGGTGAGGGTGTTTTCGGTTGGGTGAGGGTGGTTTCGGGTGGGTGTGGGTGGTTTCGGGTTGTTTTGGGTGGGTGAGGGTCATAGAAACATAGACAACTGGTGCAGGAGGCCATTCGGCCCTTCGAGCCAGCACCGCCATTCAACGTGATCGTGGCTGATCATCTGTTCGATGCCGTTGAGATTGGCGGTGGTAAGGCCTTCAACATTGAGCTGCAGTAGCGCTAAACCTCGACAGTTGGCGGCATTTAACGGTGCCGCCTGGCCTGGGGAGGCATGGCTTTTAGCGGTCTGCAGACGTGGTTAAAGACATTGGTTTCGCTTTGTGTAGGTATGTTAGTGAATTAGGTGTCAAATTAAACTTCTTTTTATGCTTTATCTGATGGGATAAATTGCAGACTTGATTTTTTAAATCTCAAAATTTGGTAACATTGCTACTCTGAACACAGCCGGGACATCCTCCTTAACCAACAATGCAACCCCCCACTCCTTTACCCTCACCCCTGTCTCTCCTGAAGCTCCTGTACCCCGGAACATTGAGCTGCCAGACCTGCCCCTCCCTGAACCAGGTACAATGTACCTATCCATGCTCCAAGCTCATCTGCTTTAGCCGCCATTAAAGTACGTCCAAGTTAAAACAATGTTCCTTCCTCAGAAGGGTCTCTGCCCAAAATATCACCTGGTCGTTTACTCCAGAAATGCTGCCTGACCCGCTGAGGTACTCCAGCTTTTACACCAGAAATGCTGCCTGACCCGCTGACTTACTCCAGCTTTTACACCAGAAATGCTGCCTGACCCACTGAGTCACTCCAGCTTTACTCCAGAAATGCTGCCACACCCACGGAGTTACTCCAGCTTTACTCCAGAAATGCTGCCTGACCCACTGAGTTACTCCAGCTTTTTGTGTCTGTCTCTGGTTTAAGCAGCACCTGCAGTTCTGCTTTCCTCGCTGCCTATTCTGTCCCATATACTTCCCCTCATCACCCTCAATTCTTGAGTCTCACAGCACCGTCTCATTCCCTACGTCGAGGAACCACCTTTTCTCGTGCTGGGCATCCACGCGACGACCTCTCTCCATGTCCTGTCCAAGATGTTCTGTCTCCAGGATGGTCCTGAGGTCAACCAGCTGCTCCTCGTTCCCTAACGTGGGCTTCAAGGAGCTGCACCTGGTCACACGGGTGTGGTGTTGTCAGGTACCTGCAGTTTCCCCCCTACCCGCTTCCCCCTCCTGCCCCCCCCTCCCCACTTGCCCCACCCCACTGCCCCTCCCCCTCCCCACTGCCCCTCTCCACCCCTCCCCATCCCCCCACCCACTGCCCGTCCACTCTAGCCCCCACCCACCCCTCCCCCTCCTCCCCCCACCCACTGCCCCTCCCCCCTCTAGCCCCCACATACCTGTGGTGGGGTCGGCACACAACACAGAACATCAACACCAGGCTCGAGTTTGTTTAATAATATTAAAATCCTATAATTTATTAAAAGGAGGAAAGAGAGGGGGGGGAGAGAGAGGAGAGGGGGGAGAGAGAGAGGAGAGGGGGAGAGAGGAGAGGGGGAGAGAGGTAAGGGGGGAGAGAGAGGAGGGGGCAGAGAGGTGGGGGGTGAGAGAGGTGGGGGGGGAGAGAGGAGAGGGGGGAGAGAGGAGAGGGGGTGAGAGGAGAGGGGGGCAGAGAGAGGGGGGGAGAGGAGAGGGGGGAGAGAGAGGAGAGGGGGGAGAGAGAGGAGAGGGGGGTGAAAGGAGAAGGGGGGTGAAAGGAGAGGGGGGAGAGAGGAGAGGGGGGAGAGAGGAGAGGGGGGGGAGAGAGGGGATCGTGTCGGGTGCCGCCCAGACCCTCGGCTACGGCGGCGGCACAGCGCTGGAGCGCTATCGCGGAGCTGAGCAGGCGATGCCTTACCCGAGTCGCCGCGCTGGAACTCCGGTGAGTTGAAGCCCGCAGGTCAAACATCGCGGAGCTGCGGGCCTGCGGGCGGCGGCGCTGAAATTTAACAACGGGTGCCTGCGATCTCTCGCCGAGATCGCCATCAGTGGAGCTCCATCCAGCGCGGCCTGTCGGCTTCGGAAGCCACGGTCTACAGTAAGGAAGCGGCCGTTCCAGGTGTCCCAAGCCGCTGAGAGGATTCTCCCGACGCCGGAGCACCATCACCCAGCGAAGAAGGACCTGAAACTTCGGGCACCGTAGCGGCGACTGCGGAGGCCTCAATAGGCCCGACTACGGGTGGACATGGGATGGGGACTGGACATTGTGCCTTCCCTCATAATGGGAACCATTGTGGGGGGATGTTTTTTATGTTTATTGTTAAATTATTTAATGTTGTGTCTTATATTTATCTGTGTGCTGCATAGCAAGACAAATTTCACTACACCAATTGGTGTACGTGACAAATAAATGTCCTTTGTCCTTTGCTCCTCGTGGCAGCAATGGTGTTGCGGGGCTATCAGTTCCGCCTGTCCCTTACTCCCCCAAGCTGGCTTCCTCCCATTCCCCTTACTCCCCCAAGCTGGCTTCCTCCCATTCCCCTTACACCCCCAAGCTGGCTACCTCCCATCCATTCCCCTTACTCCCCCAAGCTGGCTACCTCCCATTCCCCTTAACCCCCAAGCTAGCTACATCCCATCCACCTTACACCCCCAAGCTGGCTACTTCCCATTCCCCTTACCCAAGCTAGCTACCTCCCAACCCCCTTACTCCCCCAAGATGGCTACCTCCCATTCCCCTTATCCCCCAAGCTGGCTACCTCCCATTCCCTTACACCCCAAGCTGGCTACCACCCATCCACCTTACTCCCCCAAGCTGGCCTGGCTCCCACCGCACTGCCACGGGTTGTGGGCCGGCAGCCACACACACACACACGGGCCGGATGGAGCGGGACCCCGGCTCCTGGCAGCGGACACATGGGGCCATAAACCCGGCAACATCCCCGGCAGCTGCAGCAGAGTTGGGGACAGTCTGGTCCCTCCACCCACCGAGTCACTGACCGGCACCACGACCCCCCTACCAGGGTGATTCACCCCCCGACCCACACACCGTGGTGATTCACCCCCCCCCCCGGACCCCTACATGGGGTGATTCACCCCCAACCCCCCCGAAGTCGTCTCTTAAAGAAAGCAGACAGCAACAAAATTGTTAAAAGGTAATCCAAAGCAATCTTTTAATCAATTTGCCAGAGGGGAGTGGCGAGATCTACAAAGAGCACACACGTTGCTCAGTGCTTCTCGGGCTCCACTTCAAGAACAAAGGAAAGTTTGTGCAATTATACATTTTCTTATCAATAAAACACACCTAAATCTGAGTGAAAGATCCGTAGCCTAAGGGAAACAAGGGAGGCTGGACCCATATATTTGCAATGTCAGCCTTATTCTCAAATCTTGGCACAGCTTCAGTACAGCTGCCCATCCGGGAAGGACAACTAACTCCATTTTGTTTAGAAATCACTTCCATCTTGGGTCCAGAATGGGCATCCGTCTGTGAACTAAAACAAGCTTGTAAGACTTGGATGAAAGCCACTACCTTGTCCTTAGCTGGGACAGGCAGTTCAGACACATATCTAATCTGAGGAAGGACATTCTTGCCATAGAGGGAGTACAGAGAAGGTTCACCAGACTGATTCCTGGGATGTCAGGACTTTCATATGAGGAAAGACTGGATAGACTCGGCTTGTACTCGCTGGAATTTAGAAGACTGAGGGGGATCTTATAGAAACTTACAAAATTCTTAAGGGGTTGGACAGTCTAGATGCAGGAAGATTGTTCCCGATGTTGGGGGAGTCCACAACAAGGGGTCACAGTTTAAGGATAAAAGGGAAATCTTTTAGGACTGAGATGAGAAAGACATTTTTACACAGAGAGTGGTGAATCTCTGTGGAATTCTCTGCCACAGAATGTAGTTGAGGCCAGTTCATTGGCTATATTTAAGGGGGGGTTAGATGTGGCCCTTGTGGCTAAAGGGATCAGGGGGTATGGAGAGAAGGCAGGTACAGGATACTGAGTTGGATGATCAGCCATGATCATATTGAATGGCGGTGCAGGCTCGAAGGGCCGAATAGCCTACTGCACCCATTTTCTATGTTTCTATGTTTCTATGGTGCTATGCGAAGACAATATCTCTATGTTAATACATTGTCAATACATTGTTTCAATGATTAGTACAAACCAAGCTTCTAAGATTTCCATAACTTTATTCTGCTGGGAAAATTCTCTTTTAAATTTGACTGCTTTCTGTTTTTCAGCACATTTAAAAGCAACGGTGTGCTAGCAGGCTGGAGGTGCGCGCAAAGGCCTTGCCACAGAGCAGGTAGGTGAAGGGGTGCTGGCCGGTGTGGACTCGCCGGTGCTCCAGCAGGTGGTCAAGGCGGGTGAAGCCCTTTCCACAGGACGGGCAGGGGAAGGGACGCTCACCGCTGTGGGTACGCCGGTGCTGCCACAGGCTGGACATGCGGGTGAAACCCTTGCCACACTCAGCGCACACAAAGGGTCTCTCTCCGGCGTGTATCTGCTGGTGCTCCCGCAACCCCCGTGCTCTCTTGTCACAGTGGGAGCAGCTGCTCGCCGGAGTGGGTCCGCCGGTGCTGCCGCAACCCCGGCGAGCTGTCAAACTGCTCACCGCAGTACGGGCAGTCGTAGGGCTGGCCACTTTTGTGCATGTGTTGGTGAGACAGGGGGTGGGAGGCCATGGTAAAGCGCTCTCCACACACCGGGCTGGGGACGGCACAGTCGCCGGCGTGCACCCGCTGGTGGGACAGCAGATAGGTGGAGCGGGTGAAGCCTTTGCCGCACTGGGTACAGGTGTAAGGGCGCTCACCGGTGTGGGTGCGCTGGTGCTCCAGCAGGGTGTCGGAGCGGGTGAAGCACTTGCCGCACTGGGTACAGGTGTAGGGTCGCTCACCAGTGTGGGTGCGCTGGTGGAACAGCAGGTGACCGGACCGGGTGAAGCCCTTGCCGCACTGGGTACAGGTGTAGGGGCGCTCGCCGGTGTGGGTGCGCTGGTGGAACAGCAGGTGACCGGACCGGGTGAAGCCCTTGCCGCACTGGGTACAGGTGTAGGGGCGCTCGCCGGTGTGGGTGCGCTGGTGCTCCAGCAGGTGACCGGACTGGGTGAAGCCCTTGCCACACTGGGTACAGGTGTAGGGGCGCTCGCCGGTGTGGGTGCGCTGGTGCTCCAGCAGGGTGCCGGAGCGGGAGAAGCCCTTGCCGCACTGGGTACAGGTGTAGGGGCGCTCGCCGGTGTGTGTGCGCTGGTGGGACAGCAGGTGACCGGACTGGGTGAAGCCCTTGCCGCACTGGGTACAGGTGTAGGGGCGCTCGCCGGTGTGGGTGCGCTGGTGCTCCAGCAGGGTGGTGGACTGGGTGAAGCCCTTGCCGCACTGGGTACAGGTGTAGGGGCGCTCGCTGGTGTGGGTACGCTGGTGCCCCAGCAGATTGCTGGAGCAGGTGAAGCCTTTGCCGCACTGGGCGCAGGTGAAGGGGCGCTCACCAGTGTGGGTGCGCTGGTGCAACAGCAGGTGACCGGACTGGGTGAAGCCCTTGCCGCAGTGGGCGCAGGTGTAGGGGCGCTCTCCAGTGTGGGTGCGCTGGTGGAACAGCAGGTGGCCGGACTGGGTGAAGCCCTTGCCGCACTGGGTGCAGGTGTAGGGGCGCTCGCCGGTGTGGGTGCGCTGGTGCACCAGCAACTTGCTGGAGGAGGTGAAGCCCTTGCCACACTGGGTACAGGTGAAGGGGCACTCGCCAGTGTGGATGCGCTGGTGGGACAGCAGGCTGCTGGAGTGGGTGAAGCCCTTGCCGCATTGGGCGCAGGTGTAGCGGCGCTCGCCGGTGTGGGTGCGCTGGTGGTACAGCAGGTGACCGGACTGGGTGAAACCCTTGCCGCATTGGGCGCAGGTGTAGGGGCGCTCGCCGGTGTGGGAGCGCTGGTGCACCAGCAGCTTGCTGGAGGAGGTGAAGCCCTTGCCGCAGTCACTGCAGGTGTAGCGTGGTACCCCGGTGTGCAGGCACCTGTGCACCTTCAGTTCCGGCGACGACTTGAAGCTCTTGCTGCACTCCGAGCAGTCGAAGGGGCCTTCGCCCGTGTGAACCCGCTGGTGGATCTCCAGCAGGCTCGGCTTCTGCCAGGCCTTGCCACACACGTCGCATTCATAACGCTTCTCCTTGTTGTGCCCCCTCATGTGGTCCTCCATCGAAGCTCAGCCCCTCGAAGCTCAGCCCACACACCGAGCAGATGGGGGGGGGGGGCTCACCGGCACCCTCGCCGCCCTCAATGGCCGCTCACGTCGCCGTCTCTCCGTCCACAGCAACGGTTCCTAAACCCTGCAGGAGGGGAACACAGAGGGTCAACAAGCTGGCAAACAGGACATTACTAGCACATATTGGGTGCGTTTATGGCGGAGGAAACCATTATATAATTCTGCGCGGCACAGGGGCGCAGCGGTACAGTTGCTGCCTCACCGCCAGAGACCCGGGCTCGATCCTGACTACGGGTGCTGTCTGTGCGGAGATTGTACGGTTTCCTCCAACATTTCAAAGACGTTCAGGGTTGTACATTAATCGGCCTCCGCAAAATTGTTAAATTGTCCCTAATGTGCGTAGGATAGTGCTAGTGTACGGGGTGATCGCTGGTCGGCGCAGAGTCCGTGGGCAGAAAGATCTGTTTCCTGCGCTGCATCTCTAAACTAAACTAAACCAAAGGGTCTCGACCCAAAATGTCACCCATTCCTTCTCTCCACAGATGCTGCCTGACCCGCTGAGTTACTCCAGCATGCTCTCTCTGTCTCTCTCATTTTCTCTCTCTCTCTTTCTCTCTGTCTGTCTCTCACTCTCTCTCTCTCTCTCTCTGTCTCTATCTCTCGCTGTCTCTCTCTCTCTATCTGTCTCTCTCTCCAGCTGTCTCTCTCACTGTCTCTCTGTCTCCCTCCCTCTCCCTGTCTCTCTCCGTCTCTCTGTCCCTCTCTCTGTCTGTCTCTCTGTTTCTCTCTCTCTCTCTCTCTCTCTCTCTCTCTCTCTCTCTGTCTCTCTCTCTCTCTATCTCTCTGTCCCTCCATCTCTCCCCCTCTCGCTACAGATGGCGGTCGGAGGGGAGAGTGGACGCTGGCGCGGTTTGGCTGCCGCTTCTCTCTCCTCAAATTGTGTTTCTTATTCTCTTTTTGTGCTTTTGTAATTGAATTCTGTCCTTGATTTGGGTACTGTGGTGTTTTTATATTTAATTTATACCGATTATGTGTTTTGTATTTTTGTGATTCTATGCCTTGTAAGGTGTCCTTGGGTGTTAGAAAGGCGCCAGCAAATAAAATGAATTTTTATTATTATTACATCTGTCTCTCTCTCTAACTCTGTCTCTCTCTGCCCCCTCTCTGTCTCTCCCTATGTGTCTCTCTGTTTCTCTCACTCTGTCTCTCTCTCTCTTTCTCTCTCTCTCCATCTCTGTCTGTCTCTCTCCTTCTCTTTCCCTCTGTCTCTCTCTCTGTCTCTCTCTCTGTCTCTCTCTGTCTCTCTCTCTGTCTCTCTCTCTGTCTCTCTCTCTGTCTCTCTCTGTCTCTCTCTCTTTCTCTCTCTCTGTCTCTCCCTCTGTCTCTCTCTGTCTCTGTCTTTCCGCCCTCTCTCTCTCTCTCTCTGTCACTCTCTGTCTCTCCCTATGTGTCTCTCTGTTTCTCTCACTCTGTCTCTCTCTCTTTCTCTCTCTCTCCATCTCTGTCTGTCTCTCTCCTTCTCTTTCCCTCTGTCTCTCTCTCTGTCTCTCTCTCTGTCTCTCTCTCTGTCTCTCTCTGTCTCTCCCTCTGTCTCTCTCTCTCTGTCTCTCTCTGTCTGCCTGTGTCTGTCTTCCCCCCTCTCTCCGTCTCTCTCTCTCTCTGTCTCCCTCTCTGTCTCACTCTGTCTCTCCCAATTTTCAATTTCAATTAAAAAACTTTATTGGCATGATAAAAAATACATTGTTATATTGCCAAAGTATAAAACATGACATACATATTTAAAATGCATAAGTATAAATACAAGTAAAGTGCATGGATAGATATGTCCCTGTACATAAACTCGCAATAGGCCTATAGCCCTTTATTGATTGCTACATGTTCTTGCAGCTGAAAGCAGTACAACAGAATACAAGTTTAGCAATTCAATATTAATTTCTTAGTGTCACTTAATGTCAATTAGTGTGTGCGTACATATGTGCATATTGGTCATTCACCCTCTCTCAGGTTATGGCATGCTGTTACGTATTGTGCACGAAGATGTGCCGTATTTCCTTCACCAAGGATTATTCTTAGTTTTGATGTGTCAACTAGCTCTTTAAAATCAGGGGTTGCCAGACTGAGTTTGTCAAAGTATGTTTTCCTTGTTTTGTCAAATTTATTGCATTTTAGGAGGAAGTGCACCTCTGTTTCAACCTCATCTGTCAAACAGTGGCTGCATATTCTGCTTTCTCTTGGTTGCCAGAATCTCTTCTGTCTTCCTTTTTCAACTGCCAAATAGTGGTCGCATAACATGTATTTGGTGAGGGTCTGCCTCTGCTTTATGTCTCTAACAGTTGAGAGATAGTCTGCCAATTTATAATCTCTTTTTAGGGCACGGTAACATTCTAATCTGCATTGGCTTTTGGTTTCTTTATCCCAATGTTCCAAATACGTTTCTTTACATTGTTTGATAATTTGGTTCACTCTAACTGGTGACAGGGAATCAGTATTGATCTGAGGTTGGTCAGGATTTAACTGGATAGGGTTTAACTGAATTGGGGTAGTTAGTCTCAGTACCAACTGATACAGGGAACTCTTTTCTGGGCTCCCCTCTTATGTTTTAAGGGCTTTAAACTGGAGGGTGTCTGGGGGGCTAGATTTAAGATGATTCCAAAAATGTAGTGCTCTTTTCTGGATATTTATTATCAGTGGGTATCTGCCTAATTCCGCCCTACATGCGTTTGTTTTCCTTTGGATGCGGAGGATGTTCCGACAAAATTCCGCATGCAGAGCCTCCGTTGTCTGTTTTTCCCATTTACTATAACTATGGTGACTGAGGGGACCTCATACTTCACTGCCATAAAGCGCAATAGGCTGGATTATACTGTCAAATATTTTAAGCCAGATTTTAATTGGAATTTGGATGTTGTTGAATCTACTTTTTATTGCATACAGAGCTCTTCGAGCTTTCTCTTTTAGTGCATTCACTGCCATATTGAAGCTCCCTGATGCTGCAACAGTTAGACTAAGGTAAGTATAGATCATAGTGTGTTCGATAATAATACCATTGAGAGTAAATTTGTATTTATTTAACACGGGTTCTGAACTTAAAAAGGGTAACTTTGAGGTTATGAGACGTGAATTGGCCAAGATAGACTGGCAAGGGATTCTTAAAGGGTTGACGGTGGATATGCAATGGAAGGCATTTAAAGACTACATGGATGAACTACAACAATTGTTCATCCCAGTTTGGCAAAAGAATAAATCAGGGACGGTAGATCATCCGTGGATAACAAGCGAAATCAGGGATGGTTTCAAGACAAAAGATGAAGCATACAAATTAGCCAGAAAAAGCAGCCAACCAAAGGACTGGGAGAAATTCAGAGTCCAGCAGAGGACAAAGGGCTTAATTAGGAAAGGGAAAATAGATTATGAAAAAAACTGGCAGCGAACATAAAAACTGACTGCAAAAGGTTTTATAGATATGTGAAGAGATAAAGATCAGTTAAAAACAAATGTAGGTCCCTTGCAGCCAGAAACTGGTGAATTGATCATGGGTAACAAGGATATGGCAGACCAATTGAATAACTGCTTTGGTTCTGTCTTCACTATGGAAGACATACATAATCTGCCGGAAATAGCAGGGGACCGGGGGTCAAATGAGATGGAGGAACTGAGTGAAATCCCGGTTAGCCGGGAAGTGGTGTTAGATAAATTGAATGGATTAAAGGCCGATAAATCCCCAGGGCCAGACAGGCTGCATCCCAGAGTACTTAAGGAAGTAGCCCCAGAAATAGTGGAAGCATTAGTGATAATTTTTCAGAACTCTTTAGATTCTGGAGTAGTTCCTGAGGATTGGAGGGTAGCTAATGTAACCCCACTTTTTAAGAAGGGAGGGAGAGAGAAAACGGGGAATTACAGACCAGTTAGTCTAACATCGGTAGTGGGGAAACTGCTAGAGTCAGTTATTAAAGATGGGATAGCAGCACATTTGGAAAGTGGTGCAATCATTGGACAAAGTCAGCATGGATTTATGAAAGGTAAATCATGTCTGACGAATCTTATAGAATTTTTCGAGGATGTAACTAGTAGAGTGGATAAGGGAGAACCAGTGGATGTGTTATATCTGTGCTTTCGACAAGGTCCCACATAAGAGATTAGTATGCAAACTTAAAGCACACGGTATTGGGGGTTCAGTATTGATGTGGATAGAGAACTGGCTGGCAGACAGGAAGCAAAGAGTAGGAGTAAACGGGTCCTTTTCAGAATGGCAGGCAATGACTAGTGGGGTACCGCAAGGCCCAGTGCTGGGACCCCAGCTATTTACAATATATATTAATGAACTGGATGAGGGAATTGAATGCAACATCTCAAAGTTTGCAGATGACACGAAGGCTGCTAGGGGGCTGCAAGGTGACTTGGTTAGGTTGGGTGAGTGGGCAAATGCATGGCAGATGCAGTATAATGTGGATAAATGTGAGGTTATCCATTTTGGTGGCAAAAACAGGTAAGTAGAATATTATCTGAATGGTGGAGGATTAGGAAAAGGGGAGATGCAACGAGACCTGGGTGTCATGGTTCACCAGTCATTGAATGTAGGCGTGCAGGTGCAGCAGGCAGTGAAGAAAGCGAATGGTATGTTAGCATTCATAGCAAAAGGATTTGAGTATAGGAGCAGGGAGGTTCTACTGCAGTTGTACAGGGACTTGGTGAGACCACACCTGGAGTATTGCGTACAGTTTTGGTCTCCTAATCTGAGGAAAGACATTCTTGCCATAGAGGGAGTACAGAGAAGGTTCACCAGCTGATTCCTGGGATGGCAGGACTTTCATATGAAGAAAGACTGGATAGACTCGGCTTGTACTCGCTAGAATTTAGATGATTGAGTGGATCTTATAGAAACGTACAACATTCTTAAGGGGTTGGACAGGGTAGATGCAGGAAGATTGTTCCCGATGTTGGGGAAGTCCAGAACAAGGGATCACACACAGTTTAAGGATAGGTGGAAGTCTTTTAGGACCGAGTTGAGAAAATCATTTGTTACACAGAGAGTGGTGAATCTGTGGAATTCTCTGTCACAGAAGGTAGTTGAGGCTAGTTCATTGGCTATATTTAAGAGGGAGTTAGATGTGGCCCTTGTGGCTAAAGGGATCAGGGGGTATGGAGAGAAGGCAGGTACAGGATACTGAGTTGGATGATCAGCCATGATCATATTGAATGTCGGTGCAGGCTCGAAGGGCCGAATGGCCTACTCCTGCACCTATTTTCTATGTTTCTAATGTCTCTCTCTCTCACTCGCTCTCTCTCTCTGTCTCTCTCTCTCTCTCGCTCTCTTTCTCTCTGTCTCGCTCTCTCTCTCTCTGTCTATCTCTCTCTGTGTCTCATTCTCTCTCTCCCTCTTTCTCTCTCTCTCTCTCTCTCTCCCTGTTTATCTTTCTCTCTCTCTCTTTCTCTCTCTCTGTGTCTCTCTCTGACTCTCTCTGTCTCTCTCTGTCTCTCTCTGTCTCTCTCTGTCTGTCTCTCTTTGTGTCTCCTGCTATCTCTCTCTCTCTGTGTCTCTCTCTCTCTGTCCCTCTCTCTGTCCCTCTCTCTCTCTGTCTCTCTCTGTCTGTCTCTCTTTGTGTCTCCTGCTGTCTCTCTCTCTCTCTCTCTGTATCTCTCTCTCTCTGTCCCTCTCTCTCTGTCCCTCTCTCTCTCTCTCTCTCTCACTCTCTCCGGGACAGAGGATTTGGGTGAACATAGACCCATTCCTGCCAACCGTGGGCCTAACTGAAGATAGATACATAACGTACTCAACACATAGGACAGGGCTTCCGGTGGCGCCATGGTGGACTAACAGACGTGCACCTAGCTCCTCTCCCGAAAAAATTCACGATTTATCGTGTAAAACGGGTCCAGAAATCGGGATTGTTTTAAAAAACCTTACCGGAGCTTCTGGTCGCCGCGCTGATGACGTCATCATTAAGCGCGATGTTTCAAACGGTGGTTTAAAGCCCTTGAAATGAGTAAACTGCCTCCAGCTGTGAGCCCTCAGAGATCAGTGAATAAGCTGCTGAGAGACCAGAAGAAGGCTGAAGCAGGTTACCTCTGAAGTCTCTGAAGTCTCTGAAGTGGCTGCAGAAATGGATACAAGATCTAAGAAAGAGTTTGATGACTTGAAGAAATCAGTGAAAAATATGAAAGATGAGATTTTGGATGAAAATAAAATTATGATGGAAAATATGAAGGAAAATATGAAGGAAAATATGAAGGAAAATATGGCAAATATGATGGAAGGAATGGAGAAGATGATGAGGGATTTAAATGCTGGTAATCAGAAGGCTATGGATGCTAGCAATCAGAAGATGATTGATTCACTGGACATTATGAATAAACGAATTGATGAGGTGAAAGATGGACTATCAGAGAGAATGGACAAGATGGATGAAACTACTACGGATAAGTTCACGGCTGTGCTTGAAACAGTAGCTGCAAGTATGCGCACAATTACGGAATTGGAGAAAAACACGGCTCGAGTGGTTGAAGACATGGCGAAAATGAGGCAAGAACATGAGCAAATGAGGCGAGAAAATGAACAAACTTCACTACAGATGGTGACTCAACTCAGTAAAGTTTCAGAAAAATGGCTGGAACTGGAAGCTCGCTCTAGACGTAAGAATTTGAGAATTCTTGGAGTCTCAGAGGGAGCCGAGGGGGAGGATGTGCGTGAGTTTGCCATGGGCTTGCTTAAACAACTGCTGAATCTTTCCAAAGAACCGAAAATCGAAGTGGCTCATCGTGTCCCAAGATTTAAACAAAGATCTGGTGCGGGAAAAACTTATCCACGACATATTATTGTGAAATTTCGGGATATTATAGAACTGGAAGATGTTATGAGCAAAATCAAATACGGTGTGCAACTGCGGCTGGACAATGACACTATTAAGATATTCAGGGACTACCCGTATGAAATTGTGCAAAAAAGAAACAAATTCGAGAAGGTTAAGGATCTTTTAAGAGGGAGAGAAGGGATCAGATATGGGATTTGTTATCCTACGAAAATGCGCATTTCCTTTAAGGGTTTTGAAAAGTCATTTGTTAAGCCTGAAGACGCGTTTAAATATGCCCAACTATCGTTGAAAAATAGAAATCAAAGGGGGGTTTGGCAGATCTGAACCATTCTAAGCAATGCTTTGTCTGGGGATAGCTAGACTGTTATCTTTGGAATGTTGAATCAAGGACACTTTCTGTTCAAAACGAGTAAACAACTGAACAGACGGGAATGGTAATATACCAGAAGCATTTACTTGTTTATTAGATTATAATATTAAAACCAATTGTAAGAACTTATCCTATTAACAACTTAATAAGTTATGCATGTTAGATTAGAATATTAACAAAAACAAAAATAAAAAATAACGAACTAACATACTAATATGAATTTTTAATAAATTGAAACCTTATCTATAAGTGGGAGGAGGGGATGAGAAACGAGCACCTGGCTTAGGCCCAGGGGCACGTCTCGTTAACCCCTTCAACCATCAGTTGATTCTTATTGAAGTCAAAAGTATCGGTTTAATAATCAGTAGTTAACATTCCGATATATATATGTTATAATGAAACATACAGGGTAAAATTGCATAATATCTGAATGTGAGGCCCCGTTTTAATATTATAATATGTTATGATTAACTAAGAGAGCGGAGCTATTTGTGTAACAACGCAATGGAAGTCAAAACAAGGTTTTTTCCCACCTACAGGTGGGACACTCGCTACAGTGCCGACTATATCAGACACTGCATCTTCACTTTTTTAGTTTTTTTTTTATCACATAAAATCACTTGTTTGTGTTTTGTGTTTAGTGATAAGCGTAAAATGGACATACCAGCAAAACTTAAAAACTCAAAAGCTCCCCCAATACCTAAAGACCTGGGATTTGGATGCACCACAAGATTTAAAGGTACTATAATTATTCAAAATGCATGACACCACACAAAAGAACCTAGGAGGAATCTCATTTTGTAGTTGGAATATAAGAGGTATTAACGAACCTATTAAAAGGGGTAAGATACTAGCTCAGCTGAAATTGTACAACTCCGACATTACCTTCCTACAAGAAACACACCTAAAATCTCAGGATCAAGTTAGGTTGAGGGCGAAATGGATAGGTCAAACATACCATTCTTCATTTACTTCAAAATCTAGAGGCACGTCAATCATCATAAGAAAAGGTATACCATTTAAAGCAAAGAATATTATAACAGATATAGAAGGGAGATACCTAATAGTTAATGGAGAAATCCATGACACTCCACTTACTTTGGTAAATATATATGCCCCTAACTTTGATAACCCCCACTTTTTCAATAAAATTTTCAACATAATTGCAGAGTCAAACTATCAAAATGTTATAATAGGAGGAGACTTTAACTGTGTTTTAGATCCGCACTTAGATAAATCAAGTCAAAAACAGAGAGGGAATATGAAATCGAAAACTGGGGAACTTCTCAATACCTATATAAACAACACTAATATAGCAGATGTTTGGAGAATTGTTAATCCAACTGGCAGGGAATACTCGTTTTACTCAATGGTACATAAGACATACTCACGTATAGACTACTTTCTGCTGGATACAAAATTAATCCCCCAAACATCTAATGCAATACACCACACAAACTCGATTTCAGACCATTCTCCACTAACTTTCTTTTTAAAACTGGAAGGATTGTCTAAGAATAAATCGTTTTGGAGATTTAATTCTCAAATTCTAAAAGATCCACAAGCGAGTATATATTTAAAAGAACAAATGGAGGTCTTTTTTCAAATAAATGATACTCCAGATATATCGCCTACTGTATTATGGGAATATTTTAAAGCATACATTAGGGGTATTATAATTTCATATCAAGCTTTTCAAAATAAAAAGAATAAGAATGAACAAAGACAGTTAGAAGAACTTATTACACAAATGGATATAGATAATGCTAAAGATCCATCAATAGATAAACATAATAAAATAATAATTTTGAAATTTAAATTAAATAAATTATTATCTGCCAAACTTATAAGACTTTTTCAAATTACAAAACAAGAGCACTTTGAATTTGGGGATAAACCGCATAAACCTTTGGCTCGCCAGCTAAAAAAACGAGAAAAGGAACATACTATACCAAAGATCAAATCAGATAAAGGGGAATTATTAACAACACCAAAGGATATTAATAATAGATTTGCGCAATTTTATGAGAATTTGTATACATCTCAAACGACAATTGATTCCAATAATATCACAAAGTTCTTGGATACCTGTAATCTTCCAAAGTTAGAACTGAAGGAACAAGAGGAACTGGGTGCACAAATCTCAATTAAGGAATTAGAAGATACAATAAACTCACTAAAGAATGGAAAAACACCAGGCCCTGACGGATTTACTAATGAATTTTATAAAAGCTTTTACGATAAAATAATACCAAGGTTACAAAAAATGTACCAATATGCTTTTAAAAAACGAATACTACCTGATACATTAGCAGAATCAACGATTACATTAATACCTAAGAAAAATAAAGATTTAGAAGAACCTGGTTCATATAGAGCTATAGCATTGTTAAACACAGATCAAAAAATATTAGCGAAAACATTAGCTAGAAGATTAAGTAAATACATTAGTAAATTAATAAACCCAGATCAGACGGGGTTTATCCCTAAGAGATACTCATCTAACAATATGAGACGTCTACTCAACATAATGCACTCACACAAATCTGAAGATCAAGAATTATCAATTATTTCGCTGGATGCTGAAAAAGCATTTGATCAAGTAGAATGGAATTATATGGACAAAGTATTACAAAAATTTCAACTGGGGGAGAATTTTATTCTATGGATCAAGTTACTATATAACAAACCTACAGCTAGAATACTAACTAATAACATATTATCCTCGAAATTCCAACTATCAAGGGGAAATAGACAAGGATGCTCATTATCGCCACAGCTGTTTGCTCTCATTATTGAACCGCTAGCAGAAAAAATTTGAATACACCCTGATATCCATGGATATAATACTAAAGATTCATATAATAAAATATCTTTATACGCGGATGATATATTACTGTACATTACAAAACCTCAAATCACTATACCAAATATATTAAATTTAATTGAAGATTTTGGATCTTTTTCTGGATATAGAATAAATTGGAATAAAAGTGAAATTATGTCAATAAAACCGAAAGATTCAACACATCTTTTAAAATTCCCTTTTAAAATAGCTACAGAAAAATTTAAATATTTGGGAATCGAAATTACCAGATCATATCAAGGTATGTTTAGGGCAAATTTTGACCCCTTACTTAATAAATTAAACACACTAATTAAATTCTGGAAAACGCTCCCGATGTCTTTAACAGGCCGAATAAACGCAATAAAAATGATCTTTTTACCACAAATTTTATACCTATTTCAATCAATTCCTATATACTTACCAAAGACGTTTAAAAAAAAACTCGACTCAGATATCACTAATTTTATATGGGACTATAAACCACATAGAATACAAAAAACTCATCTGAATAAATCTAAAGTATTAGGGGGTTTAGCACTACCTAATTTTATGTATTATTATTGGTCAGTAAATATTAAAAATATGATTCAACTGATGGATAACTCCGCCCAGCAAGTGGACTGGATTGTAATGGAGAAAGAGGATTGCTCCTCTAGAAACATTGGAGCGATCCTCCTCTCTCCAATGAAATTGAATAACATAAATAATAATAAGAACCCAATTATTCATAGTACAATCCGAATTTGGAAACAAATAAAACAAAATTTAAAATTAAGAAATGTATCACTTTTATTACCTATAGTCAATAACCCTTCGTTTAATCCTTCTATTATAGATAAAGCTTATACACAATGGGATAGATTAGGAATTAAAACGCTTGGTGACGTATGAAACTGGAAAATTACTTTCATTTCAACAATTACAAATAAAATATAAACTCGGAAATAATCAATATTTTAAATATTTTCAAATATGCGACTATTTGAAAAAATATACAAAAGATCATCATAATAACCCAGTAGATGTACTGGACGAGGCAATGCAGATAAAAGCGGAATCAGCAAACTTAATATCATATTTGTATAATATTATCTTAAATGTACAAATACCATCTACGGAGGGTATCAGAAGAGACTGGGAACAAGAGTTAGCTATTAAAATTTCAAAGGAAAGTTGGAATGAATACTTATTAAACGTGCATAAATGCTCGATTAATGTAAGACACACTTTAATACAATTTAAAATTTTACATAGCTTATATTATTCGAAACTAAAATTCATAAAATGTTCCCAAATGTATCATCTATTTGTGATAAATGTCAATCCCAAGAAGCTACTATAGCGCACTCATTCGTTTCTTGTACAAAAATTCAAAAATTTTGGAATGAAATTTTTGAAATCTTTACAAAGTTATTTAAAACAAGACTGATACCCAAAGCAGAATGGATTATCTTCGGTATAACGGAAGATGGTCCAGAACTAAATGTGTTTCAAAAGAAACTAATGGACTATGGGTTAATAACGGGAAAAAAGCTAATTCTAAAATTTTGGAAGAAGGCTCCAATACCAACTATAAATATGTGGATTTCAAATATGTTTGAAACATTACACCTAGAAGGGATAAGACTCCTCCAAGCAGGTAAACCAGATCACTTCCACCTGACGTGGTCTGCATTTATAGAATTATTACAAACATAGGGTGCAAAAGTACTTTAAAAAAAATTGAGGTCAGGTAAGGGGGGATGATAGTTGAAGAGTTGGTATGTCCAATTTACGTAATGCTCATAAAAATATTTGTTTCTCTCTTTTTCCTCTTTCTCTCTCTCTTTCCTAGGGTCTATTCCTTAACTCTTTTTATTTTGTTTTTAATTTTGCTCTTATAGGGTCTTCGACCTTTTTTGTTGTCACATTTCCTACACTTTCACTTTTTCCTTCACTTTCTTCTTTCTTTCAATCTTTTCCTTTTCTAGTGTAAAAAATAAATGGAGTGCATTAATTGTAAGAAGATATAAATGACGAGTACTAATGTATGTGGTTGTAATGTAATGTACTTCTAATAAATAAAAAAATAAAAAAAATGTTTAAGAAGGAACTGCAGATGCTGGAAAATCGAAGGTAGACACAAAATGCTGGAGTAACTCAGCGGGTGAGGCAGCATCTACGGAGCGAAGGAATTGGTGAGGATTCGGGTCAAGACGCTTCTTCAGACACAAGAACCATTTCCTTCGCTCCATAGATGCTGCCTCACACGCTGAGTTTCTCTAGCATTTTTGTCTACCTGCAATAGAGTCAAATCACCTTCACTGGACAATAGACAACAGGTGCAGGAGGCCATTCGGCCCTTCGAGCCAGCACCGCCATTCAATGTGATCATGGCTGATCATCCCCAATCAGTACCCCGTTCCTGCCTTCTCCCCATATCCCCTGACTCCGCTATCTTTAAGAGCCCTATCTAACTCTCTCTTGAAAAAACATCCAGAGAACCCGCCTCCACCGTCCTCTGAGGCAGAGAATCCCACAGACTCACAACTCTCTGGGTGGAAGTTCTCTCCAGAGATGCTGCCTGACCCAGAGTTACTCCAGCACTTTGTGTCTATCTTCGGTGTAACCCAGCATCTGCAGTTCCTTATCACACTCTCTCTCTGACTCTCTCTCCCTCTCTCTGTCTCTCTCCCTCTGTCTCCCTCTCTCTCTGTCTCTCTGTCTCCCTCTCTCTCCCCCTCTCTCACTCTGTCTCACCCTCTCTCCGTGTGTCTCTCTCTTCCCCCCTCTCTCTCTCTCTCTCTCTCGCTCTGTCCCTCTCCCTCTGTGTATTGAGTCTAGATGTCGGGAGGTCACGTTGCAGTTGTGCAAGACGTTGGTGAGGCTGCATTTAGAGTATTGTGTTCAGTTCTGGGCCCCGTGTTATAGGAAAGATGTCGTCGAGCTTCGAAAGGGCGTGGAGAAGATTCACGAGGATGTTGCCGGGACTCGAGGGGCCTGAGCTACAGGGAGAGGTTGGGGCAGGGCTGGGACTCTATTCCTTGGAGCGCAGGAAGATGAGGGTCGATCTTATAGAGGCGTACAAAATCACCAGAGGAATAGATCGGGTAGACAGACGCACAGAGTCTCTTGCCCAGAGTAGGGGAATCGAGGACCAGAGGACACGGGTTTAAGGAGAGAGAGGCAGGGGCGGGAAAGGGCAACTTTTACACGCAGAGGGTGGTGGGTGTATGGAACGAGCTGTCGGAGGAGGTAGTTGAGGCTGGGACTATCACAACACTTGCACAGGTACCTGGATAGGACAGGTTTGGAGGGATATGGGCCAAACTCGGGCAGCAGGTGGGACTAGTGTAGATGGGGTATGTTGGTCGGGGTGGGACTAATGTAGTTGGGGCGTGTTGGTCGGGGTGGGACTAGTGTGGATGGGGCATGTTGGTCGGGGTGGGACTAGTGTAGATGGGGCATGTTGGTAGGGGTGGGACTAGTGTAGATGGGCCAAAGGGCATGTTTTTGTGGGTTTTTTTCTCTCTCTCTCTCTCTCTCTGTCTCTGTCTCTGTCTCTCTCTCTGTCTCTCTCTCTGTCTCTGTCTCTCTCTCTGTCTCTGTCTCTCTCTGTCTCTGTCTCTCTCTGTCTCTGTCTCTCTCTGTCTCTGTCTCTCTCTGTCTCTGTCTCTCTCTGTCTCTGTCTCTCTCTGTCTCTGTCTCTGTCTCTGTCTCTCTCTCTCTGGTGCAGAGAATTCCACAGACTCACAACTCCGTTCTAAATGGCCGACCCCTTATTCTTAAACTATGGCCCCTGGTTCTGGACTCCCCCAACATCGGGAACATGTTTCCTGCCTCTAGAGTGTCCAAACCCTTAACAATCTTATATGTTTCAATGAGATAACCTCTCATCCTTCTAAACTCCAGAGTGTACAAGCCCAGCCGTTCCATTCTCTCAGCATGTGACAGTCCCGCCATCCCGGGAATTAACCTTGTGACCCTACGCTGGGCTCCCTCTATGGCAAGAATGTCCTTCCTCAAATTAGGGGACCAAAACTGTACACAATACTCCAGGTGTGGTCTCACCAGGGTTGGAGGGAGAGGGAGAGAGAGAGGGGCAGAGAGAGAGAGGGAGAGAGAGAGAGGGAGAGAGGAAGAGATAGAGAGAGAGAGAGGGAGAGAGAGAGAGAGAGAGAGGGAGAGCCATGGTTGCAGGGCGGAGTGGACTCGGTAAGTTGGCGATATGCAGAGTTATGTGATTTGTAAAGTGTGGGGAACCGCCTGCCAGCGCCTGTGCATTAAAGGGAATGCGTGCATCACTTGCTGCATTGCTGCCTCCCCCGCTGCATGGCAGCGCTTTATATCTTTACCTGCTCTTCACAGCTGCATTCCCGAGGCGCTTCCCGGCGGGACGGGGGGACGCTTTAGGGCGGCGCACCGGGGCTGGCAAAGCGGGACGGCGGGTCTCAGGCGTCCGGGTGGAGGGCGAAATGCCGAATGTTGGTTCCAGGGTGTTTTTGTTTTTGTTTTTTTTGGTGCATTGAGGGTGGGAAGGAGAGGAAAAGAAGGAGGGGGGGAGGAGGGAGGGAGAGAGGGCATGAGTGTGAGAGAAAGTTTTGAGAACGTTTTGAGGGAAGAGAGGGAAGGGAGGGAAGGGAGAGAGGGAGGGAATGAGTGAGAGAAAGTTTGAGAAAGTTTTGAGAAATTTTTGAAAACTTTTGAGAAACTTTTGAAAATGTTTTGAGAAAGTTTTGAAGGGAGAGAGGAAGAGAGGGAAGAGAGGGAGAGAGGGAGAGAGGGCGGGAATGAGTGTGAGAGAAAGTTTGGGAACGTTTTGAGAAAGTTTGGGAAAGTTTTGAGAAAGTTTGAGAAAGTTTTGAGAGGGAAGAGAGGGAAGAGAGGGAAGAGAGGGAGAGAGGGAGAGAGGGCGGGAATGAGTGTGAGAGAAAGTTTGGGAACGTTTTGAGAAAGTTTGGGAAAGTTTTGAGAAAGTTTGAGAAAGTTTTGAGAGGGAAGAGAGGGAAGAGAGGGAAGAGAGGGAAGAGAGGGAGAGAGGGAGAGAGAGAGAGAGAGAGAGAGAGAGAGAGAGAGAGAGAGAGAGAGAGACAGAGAGAGAGAGAGACAGAGAGAGAGAGAGAGAGAGAGAGAGAGAGAGAGAGAGAGAGAGAGAGAGAGAGAGAGAGAGAGAGAAAGAGAGTGACGAGGGAGAGAGAAGTATTCACCTCTCCCTCCCTCTCTGGTCATCACGGTGACCCAGCGGGTAGGGTTGCCGCCTCACGGCGCCAGAGACCCCGGTTCGATCCCGACCACGGGCGCTGTCTTTACGGAGTTTGCACGTTCTCTCTCCCCTTGACCTGCGTGGGTTTTCTCTGGGCGCTCCGGTTTCCTCCCACCAGCGCCGGATTTACGTGTGAGCCAGACAAGCTTAAGTTTAGGGCCTCGAGATCTAGGGGGGCCTCGGCCCGCTCCACCAAGGTGTATAAAACATTTGACATAGTGGCGTTGTTACAAACCCTACCATCGGTGGCGTTGTGCTTGCGATTCAGGAGGCTTTGGTGTTGTGGGGAGGGGGGGGGTTAAAATGCAGGTGAGGTTTATATTCGTTGTGGACAGGAACTCCTACTCTTTGCCCGCTGACCCTGGCCTCTCCACCACCCTCCAGCAGCCCTCAGCCGTCGCCTCGCCTGCAGCCTGGACTCAGCACCAGGCCTGAAGTTTCCACGGTGCGCACTCCAACTCCCCTGGGTTTGACTGCGCTGGGTCCTAGTACTAGATGCCCGACCTAACCTTGTGGCTAAAGGGATCAGGGGGTATGGAGAGAAGGCAGGGATGGGATACGGAGTTGGATGATCAGCCATGATCATATCGAATGGCGGTGCAGGCTCGAAGGGCCGAATGGCCTACTCCCCGCACCTATTGTCTATGTTTCTATGTTTCTAACCCTGGTAACCTCAGTGGCCATTCCACTGGGTCTTCAACCTCCCCCTCAAACCATGTGGCCTCAGCTCTTCCACACCCACACTACAGTCCACATACCCCCGTACCCCCCGACCACCCACCAACCCCCACCAGATATCATAGAAACATAGAAAATAGGTGCAGGAGGCCATTCGGCCCTTCGAGCCTGCACCGCCATTCAATATGATCATGGCTGATCATCCAACTCAGTATCCTGTACCTGCCTTCTCTCCATACCCCCTGATCCCTTTAGCCACAAGGGCCACATCTAACTCCCTCTTAAATATAGCCAATGAACTGGCCTCAACTACCTTCTGTGGCAGAGAATTCCACAGATACACCACTCTCTGTGTGAAAAATGTTTTTCTCATCTCGGTCCTAAAAGATTTCCCCCTTATCCTTAAACTGTGACCCCTTGTCCTGGACTTCCCCAACATCGGGAACAATCTTCCTGCATCTAGCCTGTCCAACCCCTTAAGAATATTCAAGTTCAAGTGAGTTTATTGTCATGTGTCCCTGATAGGACAATGAAATTCTTGCTTTGCTTCAGCACAACAGAACATAGTAGGCATTGACTACAAGGCATTCTATAAATATATACACACATGAATCAATTTACTAATAAAGTGCAAATAACAGTATTGGCTAATAAAGTTCAGTGTTATGTCCGAGCCAGGTTTAATAGCCTGATGGCTGTGGGGGAGTAGCTATTCCTGAACCTGGTTGTTGCAGTATTCATGCTCCTGTACCTTCTACCTGAAGGTAGTAGGGAGATGAGTGTGTGGCCAGGGTGGTGTGGGTCCTTGATGATACTGCCAGCCTTTTTGAGGCAGCGACTGTGATAGATCCCTTCGATGGAAGGGAGGTCAGAGCCGATGATGGACTGGGCAGTGTTTACTACTTTTTGTAGTCTTTTCCTCTCCAGGGCGCTCAAGGTGCCGAACCAAGCCACGATGCAACTGGTCAGCATGCTCTCTATTTTGCACCTGTAGAAGTTAGAGAGAGTCCTCCTTGACAGACCGACTCTCCGTAATCTTCTCAGGAAGTAGAGGCGCTGATGTGCTTTCTTAATAATGGCATCAGTGTTCTCGGACCAGGAAAGATCTTCAGAGATGTGCACGCCCAGGAATTTGAAGCTCTTGACCCTTTCAACCATCGACCCGTTGGTATAAACGGGACTGTGGGTCCCCATCCTACTCCTTCCAAAGTCCACAATCAGTTCCTTGGTTTTGCTGGTGTTGAGGGTCAGGTTATTGTGCTGGCACCATATGGACAGTCGCTCAGATTCAGATTCAGATTCAGATTCAACTTTATTGTCATTGTGCAGTGTACAGTACAGAGACAACGAAATGCAGTTAGCATCTCCCTAGAAGAGCGACATTAATATGAGCAGTAAATAAATAAATCTAATAAATCCTGGTGGGAGGAGTGTCCAGGGGGGGGGGGTGTGATTGGCAGTCACCGAGGTACAGTGTTGAGTAGTGTAACCGCCGCAGGGAAGAAGCTGTTCCTGGACCTGCTGGTCCGGCAACGGAGAGACCTGTAGCGCCTCCCGGATGGTAGGAGGGTAAACAGTCTGTGGTTGGGGTGAGAGCAGTCCTTGGCGATGCTGAGTGCCCTTCGCAGACAACGCTTGCTTTGGACAGACTCAATGGTGGGGAGTGAGGAACCGGTGATGCGTTGGGCAGTTTTCACCACCCTCTGCAGTGCTTTCCGGTCGGAGACAGAGCAGTTGCCATACCATACTGTGATGCAGTTGGTAAGGATGCTCTCGATGGTGCAGCGGTAGAAGTTCACCAGAATCCGAGGAGACAGATGGACCTTCTTTAGTCTCCTCAGGAAGAAGAGACGCTGGTGAGCCTTCTTGACCAGAGTTGAGGTATTGTTGGTCCAAGAGAGGTCATCGGAGATGTTGACCCCCAGGAACCTGAAGCTGGAAACACGTTCCACCTCCCGCCCGTTAATGTGGATGGGGGTGTGCATGCCGCCCCTAGACTTCCTGAAGTCTACAATGAGCTCCTTGGTCTTCTTGGAGTTAAGGGCCAGGTTGTTGTCAGCGCACCATGCTGCTAGGAGCTGGACCTCCTCCCTATAGGCCGACTCATCGTTGTTGCTGATGAGGCCAATCACCGTTGTATCATCTGCGTACTTGATGATGGTGTTAGTACCATGTACAGGTGTGCAGTCGTAGGTGAAGAGGGAGTAGAGGAGGGGGCTCAGCACACAGCCCTGTGGAACGCCGGTGTTCAGGGTGAGGGTTGAAGAGGTGTGCTTGTCTAACCTAACAGACTGGGGTCTGTTGGTTAGAAAGTCCAGTATCCAGTTGCAGAGGGAGGGGTCGATGCCCAGGTCACCGAGTTTGGTGATCAGTTTAGAGGGTATGATGGTGTTGAATGCTGAGCTGTAATCGATGAACAGCATTCTTACGTAAGTGTCTCTGTTGTCGAGGTGGGAGAGGGCGGAGTGAAGTGCCGTTGAGATGGCATCCTCCGTACTCCTGTTCACAATTTGAAGCTCTTGACCCTTTCAACCATCGACCCGTTGGTATAAACGGGACTGTGGGTCCCCATCCTACTCCTTCCAAAGTCCACAATCAGTTCCTTGGTTTTGCTGGTGTTGAGGGTCAGGTTATTGTGCTGGCACCATATGGACAGTCGCTCGATCTCTCTTCTATACTCTGACTCGTCCCCATCAGTGATACGTCCCACAACAGTGGTGTCGTCAGCGAACTTGACGATGGAGTTCGCACTATGTCCGGCTTCGCAGTCATGAGTATAGAGTGAATACAGCAGGGGCTGAGCACGCAGCCTTGAGGTGCTCCCGTGCTGATTGTTATCGAGTCTGACACATTTCCACCAATATGAACAGACTGTGGTCTGAGAGTGAGGAAGTCGAGGATCCAATTGCAGAGGGATGCGCAGAGACCCAGTTCTGCGAGTTTGGTAACCAGCTTGGAGGGGATGATTGTGTTAAATGCCGAGCTGTAATCGATGAATAACAGCCTGACATATGAGTTTTTGTTGTCCAAGTGGTTCAGAGCGGAGTGGAGGGCCAGCGAGATCGCATCCACCGTTGATCTGTTGTGGCGGTAAGCGAACTGCAGTGGGTGCAGGTTTTTGTCGAGGTAGGAGTTGATCTGCGTCATGATCAACCTCTCAAAGCACTTCATCACGACAGGCGTTAGTGCCACAGGTCGATAGTCATTGAGGCACGTTGCCTTACTCTTCTTGGGCACTGGTATAATTGATGCCCTTTTGAAGCAGGTGGGGACCTCAGACCTCAGAAGTGAGAGGTTGAAAATGTCCGTAAAAACTCCATCCAGTTGGTCCGCACAGGTTTTTAGAACGCGACCAGGAATACCATCAGGTCCAGGCACTTTTCGAGGGTTCACCCCTCTGAAGGATTTCCTGACGTCGGCCGCTGTGACTGAGACTGAAATACCATCACAGCGAATGGGGGATCGGGAAGGCACATCGGTGTTCTCCCTATCAAAACGTGCGTAAAACGCATTGAGCTCATCAGGGAGTGATGTTTCGCCGACATTCGAGTTGCCTCCTGATTTC
>JAXLNO010003576.1:0-29207 GCA_038087875.1 Malacoraja senta
GACCGCTGCCTGTCCCCGCTGAGTTACTCCAGCACTTTGTGTCTATCTCTGGTTTAAACCAGCATCTGCAGTTCCTTCCTACACAATAATCACGATTCTAAGTGTGCAGAATATTAAATAACAAAGTTGGAATATTTCTCAATAATAATTTTTAACTAGCCTTTTGGCAGAACAAGTGGGATATATTATTGAGATCCCATTATAATTGTCAGGCATTTTGCCAATTTTTCACACCACTGTTTCTTCTCCATCCATTCCGCTTCTTGTGATTAATTCATTCCTTTTGTAAACCTTTCCTTCAGCTCATTTTTCTTTTTTTTATGTGTGTTTAAGTTAAACAAGGTCATATTTTTCTGTTCCTAACACTTCTTCCCTGCGATGCACACATCTGTTTCATTTCTGATCCTTCCCTGCGTTTTGTCCTCTTTATGTTCAGCATGATATGAATTTTTTAACACCTGACGCACTTTCTATTAATGCAGATCATAAGTTAGGCTTTAACTCACAGAATCTGGGGTTTCATCCTAAAATACAACCACATGTTAGGTTGCACTTCATACAAGTTTAGCCCATTAAAACTTCATCATATGATGTGAAGACTTCAAATGAAAATAAAAAATGTTGAACTTGCAGAAGTTTTTAAAGCTGCAGATACCATCGCAACGTTCAGTTTAGTATAGAGATACAGCGTGGAAACAGGCCCTTCGGGCACACGGAGTCCGCACCGAACAGCGATCCTACACACACAAGGGACAATTTAAGGGCCTGTCCCACTTTGCGATTTTTTTCAGCGACTGCAAACGTCAGTGACTGACTCCCTAAAAAGCGTCTTCTTAGTAAAAACAGGTCAAACGGTGAGCTTCACGTCTGTCTTGGAGAGGGGTTCCGCCCCAGAGAATTCAGAAGTTTGGTAACACTCGCTTCTCTCTCATAGGCGTTAGTAACAAATCGAGCTGCCTGTCTTTGGACACGTTCGATGGAAGGCATGTTCTTGGTTGTACGTCAAGTTGTACGGCACTCCGCGTCACCGTCACGTCAAGCTACGACTCTCCGCATCACCCGCCTTCACAACGCAAGAAGGTTACACCGAAGTATAATAATCACATTGGAAATGAACTTATCTACAATAAATCGAATGACCAATAACTTTTTAATGGATAAGTCGGCGCGTTATATATCCGCGTCACCGGGCGTCACCCGCAGGACAGCGTCCGTCAGCGTACGCGTGACATGGTGCACCACATGATAAGACACCCAGATGTCGGCTGAAGATTTTGAACATTCCCAAATCCAGGGGCGACAGGGAGACACCGCGCGTCACTACACGCGTCACCCCGACCACGCCGCGACAACCTCTTTTCAATCTGTCGCCGAAAATGTCGCCCAAGTGGGACAGGCCCTTTACATTTACACCAAGCCAATTAACTACAAACCCATACATCTTTGGAGTGTGGGAGGACACCGAAGATCTCGATAAAAAAAACCCACGCGGTCACGGGAGAGCGTACAAACTCCGTACTGACAGCACCCGTAGTCAGGATCGAACCCGGGTCTCTGGTGCTGCAAGCTCTGTAAGGCGGCAACTCTACCGCTGCGCCACCGTGCCGCCCCACGAAAAGGAAGAAACATTTAGACAGGGACGTGGATAGGACAGGTTTAGAGGGATATGGGCCAAACGCAGGCAGGTGGGAAGGGTTTAGATGGGACATGTTAGTTGGCATGGGCAAGTTGGACCGAAGGCCTGTTTCCACGCTCTATGACTCTATAGCCTCCGTTATGCTGTACACTTATTCACACTGTTCTGTAAACATAGCACAGTGTAGCCACTTCTTTGTGCAAGACCATCTGCAAATGGTTGTTACACTGGGCCGTAACATAATGCCACAGTTACATTACTGTACATAAACCATTGCATGTTGCTCTGCTCTCATTTCTATTGCTGTATGTACGTTAGTTCATTCATCATTCCACACGCCTTTTACTGCAGCTGAATCTCCGCAAAATGGAGCGTGAGCGTTTTACCGGATCGCGGCTCATCAGTCGGGCGCACAACAACGCCCAGACGAGAATGTCCAGTTGGAGTTCGTAGACGGACGACCTGGCCCCGGCAGTAGAGGCTGGAGTGGTCTGCTGGAACTGTGGTATGACCGTTTCTGGGTATCGTGCTTCTCTTGGAGACGTTGCTGGATAGTGGCGGGCTTCAACACCCGAGGAACCAGCTGCTGTTGTGCGATGGGGACCGGAGACCTCGTCGCCCTTGACAGCAGCCGCTGTGCTGGTGACCCCAAGATGCCGTCTCTTGCGATGTTCGCATCCCACTTCTGACACCATGTAAATCACTTCAAAGCATATAAGATTTACACACATCTTTAATCGGCACATTAACTTGGCAGCATTACAGAGCGAGTTCATCCTGGCTGCTTCAACTAACGGTGCTGGAATGGGCGTTAGTATAAATGTTATAATGGGGTGGAGTTAGTGATGCTAGCTAAGTGTGATTGATTCACATGCATCATCAATCTACATATACCATGCAGCCTTAGTATAGATGCATAACGGCATGGTGGTGCAGCGGTAGAGTTTGCTGCCTCACAGCACCAGAGACCCTGCTTCGATTCTAACTACGGGTGCTGTCTGTATTTAGAGTTTGCACGTTCTCCCCGTGACCTGCGTGGGTTTTCTCCGGGCGCTCCGGTTTCCTCCCACACTCCAAAGACATACAGGTTTGTAGGTTAAGTGGCTTCTATAAAATTGTAAATTGCCCCTAGTGTGTGTAGGATAGTGTAAGTCACTGGTCGGTGCGGACTCAGTGTTTCGACGCTGTATCACTAAACTAAACTAAAAAAAACCTAAATTAAACTTTAAAATTAAAACTTAGAATGGAGCCTGTACGATTGTTTGGGAGGGAGGGGGGTGTACATTCCCGCCACAGATGCTGCCTGACCTGCTGAGTTCCTCCAGCACTTTGTGTTTTGTTCAGTTTCCATCATTTGCAATTTCTTGTGTCTCCAAAAGTTGTTAAAGTATAATGATGGGTGAATAAATATTGGAGATATCACCCCTCGCTCTTCAAAATTAATGCCTTCTGATTTTATATCCATCCAAGAGAGAGGAATTGATCTGGTGAAAAAATCTAAAAATAGTATCTGTTGGCAGCACCAAACTCTCTTGCTGGCTCCTCAGTGTTATATTTTGCACTGGATGCCATACCCTTTATCCTTTATCTGTACACTGTGGACGGCTTGATTGTAGCCTTTTCACTGACTGGGTAGTATGGATACAAAAGCTTGTACCTGAGTACACATGACAAGCTCTTTGAGTTAGATAGGGCTCTTAGAGATAGCGGAGTTAAGGGATATGGGGTGAAGGCAGGAACGGGGTACTGATTGGGGATAATCAGCCATGATCACATTGAATGGCGGTGCTGGCTCGAAGGACCGAATGGCCTACTCCTGCACCTATTGTCGATTATCTATTGACAACAATAAACTAAGCTAAACTAAATGGATATTTTTATGGCACAGATAGATAGATTGTCACGGTGGCACAGCGGTAGAGTCACTGCCTTACAGCAAAATGCAGCGCCGGAGACCCGGGTTCGATCCCGACTACGGGTGCTGTTTGTACGGAGTTTGTAGGCTCTCCCCGTGATCCGCGTGGGTTTTCTCCGAGATCTTCGGTTTTCCTCCCGCACTCCAAAGACGTGCAGGTTTGTAGGTTAATTGGCTTGATACAAAATGTAAAATTGTCCAAGTTGGCGATATGCAGAGTCCTGCCCTGCCGACTACAAAATTCAGAAGGTTGATTAGTACGGGTGTCAAGGGTCATGGGGAGAAGGCAGGAGAATGGGGTTAGGAAGGTGAGATAGATCAGCCATGAATTGAATGGCGGAGTAGACCTGATGGGCCGAATGGCCTAATTCTGCACCATGACCTTACGACTAAACTAAACGGAACTACACTAAAGTAAAGTGCATGCACTGTACTGGGCGCTCGCTACGTCTTCGAACTGTGTTGAGTGGTCTTGGTTCGAGGGCCATGAAACCAGCTTGGTTTTATCGAAGCGTACAAAATTCTTAAGGGGTTGGACAGGCTAGATGCAGGAAGATTGTTCCCGATGTTGGGGAAGTCCAAAACAAGGGGTCACAGTTTAAGGATAAGGGGGATGTCTTTTAGGACCGAGATGAGACAATCATTTTTCACACAGAGAGTGGTGAATCTGTGGAACTCTCTGCCACAGAAAGTAGTTGAGGCCAGTTCATTGGCTATATTTAAGAGGGAGTTAGATGTGGCCCTTGTGGCTAAAGGGATCAGGGGGTATGGAGAGAAGGCAGGTACGGGATACTGAGTTGGATGATCAGCCATGATCATGTTGAATGGCGGTGCAGGCTCGAAGGGTCGAATGGCCTCTACTCCTGCACCTATTGTCTATGTATCTATGTCTCTATGAGGATTGCATGAGGTTTGTCGCTCTGCGGGATGAGCGGGATGTCCGTGGCCAGGTGTGTGTGCGTGCAGTGTGATCCGTGGAGCTCAGAGGTAATAATATGTGTGCATTCTTGCAGAAACGCTTTACTTCCCTTCTCTCTATCGGCATGCCGGCCCTGGAAAGCGAGCTTTCCAGGGCCGGCATGCCGATAGAGAGGAGAATAGTTACAGCACTGCCCAGGAATGCTTGTCCACTTTCCAGTACCAGCCTTAGTTCTCCAGAACACTAAAAAAAACCTTGAAATTAATGGCATGTTCCGCTGAGTAGACAGCTCTCTCCCCAAGGAGCAGCTTGTAAGCTCGGCTGTCTGGTAAAACACTTCCACCAGACTGTTGGCTTTTACGGATCGTCGGGAGCTGTTTGTTTAAAGAATTAGGTGGAAGGTTTTTCGGCTCCGCAGCCAGGCTGCCCTGTTTGCCCCCGGTGTAACCGGTCGAGGAGGATGCCAGAAATGTCCCACGTTGGTTGTACAAGACACAATGGCCTACGAGGCTGCCAAATGTCTCCCAGCTACCTTTGCCAAGCTCCGACTGGCCCTGTTAAAAGACTGTGCCGAAAATGTTTTGGATGATCGAGAAATGTCGGCGTGAGAATGCTCAAACCCGACGAAAGAGAAAAGTGACAGCAGAGGAGGCCTTTCGGCCCATTGAGTCGGTGCTGTTAAAAGATAAATATATATTTTTTTAATTTCAAAAATATACTTTATTCGAGAAATCAATACATCCAATACATGGAGAAACTCAGCGGGTGAGGCAGCATCTATGGAGAGTAGGAATTGGCGACGTTTCGGGTCGAGAGGGGGGATAGGATAGGGGTAGGGGCCAAAGGGTCTCGACCAAAAACATCGCCAATTCCTTCTCTCCATAGACGCTGCCTCACCCGCTGAGTTTCTCCAGCATTTTGTGTCTACCTTCGATTTTACCAGCATCTGCAGTTCTTTCTTAAGTATATCCAATCCATGCTCCTTACAAGACTCCATCCAACAATCTCGGAGGCCATACATACATTCCATATTGTTTTCACAAATTTATCCCCCACCCTTAACTTAATCTCACCTTCCAGCCTTGGGCTCACAGCCAGTACCTTGTACGTGTGGTGTGAGTGGCTGCCTTCACCACCCTGTTATGGTTCAATGGTTTCCAATCAGGTGTACCAAGGTACCATGTCACAGAGTCATGGTACAGTGAGGAAACAGGCCACACAGCCCAACTTGCCCAACATACCTCACTTATACTAGCCCCACCTGCCTGCGTATCCCTCTAAACCTGTCCTATCCCCACCCCCCCCTATACATGCATGTGTAGGAAGGAACCGCAGATGCTGGGTTTACCGCGAAGATAGGCACAAAAGCTGGAGTACCTCAGCGGGACGGGCAGCATCTCTGGAGAGAAGAAATGGGTGACGTTTCAGGGTCGAGACCCTTCTTCAGACGCCGACTCGAAATGTCACCCATTCCTTTTCTCCAGAGATGCTGCCTGACCCGGTGGTGCGGAATTAGGCCATTCGGCCCATCCAGTCTACTCTGCCATTCAATCATGGCTGATCTATCTTCCCCTCTCAACCCCATTGTTCTCTTGCCCTCTCCACGTAACCTGTGCCAGCCGCGCTAATCAAGAACCTGGCGATATCTACACTTTAAAAATGCACAAAAACACGGAATTCCCTGCCGTAAATGGCGACGAATTCCACAGATTCACTGCCCCCTTGTCCTTTCTACCATCCAGCCAATTCTAGCCCTCTCCTTGCCCAGGAGGCCAAGTCAGTGGACATTTTTAAGGCAGAGTTTAAGATAGATTCTTGATTAGTGCGGGTGTCAGGGGTTGTGGGGAGAAGGCAGGAGAATGAGGTCAGGAAGGAGAGATAGATCAGCCACGATTGAGTGGTAGACTTGATGGGCCGAATGGCCTAATTCTACTCCTATTACAATTAGTTGATAACAGATGGTGGGTGTCCACAAGTTTGGAGGGGAGAGGGTGGGAGGGGGGTGGGGAGGGGGGGGGGAGAGAGGGAGAGGAGGGAATGACGGACAAAAAACTAATTGTGATAGGAGCAGAATTAGGCTATTCGGCCCATCAAGTCTATTCCGCCATTCAATCATGAGAATGGGGTTAGCAGGGAGAGATAGATCAGCCATGACTGAATGGCGGAGTAGACCTTGATGGGCCGAATGGCCTAATTCTGCTCTTATGACCTTATTAATCGCCTGCTGGAAGACGCGCGCGTGGGAATGAACGAGGAATGCCCGCCATCTTCCAATAACCTGCCTACGTTTATTACTTGGGGTCACATATTTAACATCTTTTTCAGTAGCGGAGCCAGCTGTTCCCTGGGGGACCGAATCCTCACAAGAGTGACTTCGAGGTAAAGAGCTCGAGGCAACCTGGTTGGGGGGGGGGGGGGGTGGGGGGGTGGCTGGGGGGACTCGTAGAGCGATAAAGCGATAAAGATGAAATAAGATTGTGGCCGGGAGCGGAGAGAATGAGACCCAGGGTTTTGACTGGGGGCAATAATCTAAAAAGGAAAAATGTCATTCATGCTTTCACCAGCCAGGGGATAAAAGTTAACTGGAATCAGATGGCCTCCAAACGTCCAGATGAGTCAGTCGATCGGTATTGGCCTCACACCGGCTGTGCTGCATATCTGATGTTCGGGGTAGGGGCCAGCAGCTCTCGGTGCTGCAGAGCTGCCAGTGTGGGGTGGGGGTGGGTGGGGGGGGGGGGGGGGCTAACGAGAAAACCCAATTAAAATGGGAATCTTGGAAGTCCTTGCGCCCCGAAATGTACACCGTCGCTTACCAGGGCAAAACGAACAAATAAGCATCTGTTTTTAATCACACTTAAAATTAGACAGTCAAAGGCATTTAAGTCAGTGTGGTATCGTCATCCCATTCCTCATTTCAAACTGTTCCCTTTTTAAATGTTTTTTGTCCATCATTCCCTCTCTCTCCCCCCCCCTCCCCCCTCCCCACCCTCTCCCCTCCCACCCTCTCCCCTCCCAAACTTGTGGACACCCACCATCTGTTATCAAAGTGGTATCTGGACTCTGCCTGGCTGCTTTCCACAGAAAATTCAGGCCTGGTCCAGAATGTGGTGAAAAGCATCTCTTTGGAACCAGGGTTTAATTATGTTTGGTCCCGATCCTTGGAACTTTTATGCCCTGGTTTTAACCATTTTATAAAAACCAAGTTAGACAAAAGTGCCGGAGGAACTCAGCGGGTGCAGCAGCATCTATGGAGCGGAGGAAATAGGCAACGTTTCGGGCCCCGAAACCCTAGGGGTTTCGGCCCCGAAACGTTACCTATTTCCTAACTCAGCTGGAGAAACTCAGCGGGTGCAGCAGCATCTATGGAGCGGAGGAAATAGGCAACGTTTCGGGCCCGAAACCCTAGGGGTTTCGGCCCCGAAACGTTACCTATTTCCTAACTCAGCGGGTGAGGCAGCATCTATGGAGCGAAGGAAATAGGCCACCCGAAACGTTGCCTATTTCCTTCGCTCCATAGATGCCGCTTGCTGCACCCGCTGAGTTTCTCCAGCACTTTTGTCCACCTTCGATTTTTTTCCAGCATCTGCAGTTCCTTCTTAAAAACATTATAATAAACCAAATGTTGTTTGAAAGTGATTCATGACGCGGGGCCTTAACCCCAGCGGCTCACAGCGTCCAATTTAGTTTAGACTGTTTCGTTTAGAGGTGCCGCGCGGAAAACTGACCCCTTCGTCCAGTCCGAGTCCGCGCTGACCAGCGGTCACCCCGCACGCACTAGCACTGCCCCGCACATTGGCGACAATTTTTACCGACGCCAATTTTAACCCACGAGCATGTACGCCTCTGGAGCGTGGGTGGGAACCGGAGCACCCGGAGAAAACCCACGCGGGTCACAGGGAGAAGGTACAAACTCCGTACAGGCATTGACAGCACCCACAGTCAGGATGGTACCCGAGTCTCTGGCGCAGTGGGGCAGCGAATCTACCCCTGCGCCACCGTGGCCACAGTTTAAGAATAAGGGGTCGGCCATTTAGAACGGAGATGAGGAGAAACTTTTTCACCCAGAGAGTTGTGAGTCTGTGGAATTCTCTGCCTCAGAGGGTGGTGGAGGCGGGTTCTCTGGATGCTTTCATGAGAGAGCTAGATAGGGCTCTTAAAGATAGCGGAGTCAGGGGATATGGGGATAAGGCAGGAACCGGGTACTGATTGTGGATGATCAGCCATGATCACATTGAATGGCGGTGCTGGCTCGAAGGGCCGAATGGCCTACTCCTGCACCTATTGTCTATTATTGTCAAACATCTCTGGGCATTTCAAACTATCACCTACAAAACACGCTGACTTTAAGCCACGTAAAGAACTGCCGGGGTAGCTGATGAAAAAGTTGATCAGGGGGATGCTTTGAAGAATGGTTTGAATGGAAACTGAGAGGCTTGGGCTGCGACATCCAGGCGTTAGAACCAAGTCAATTGTGCAGTAAATCAAACTGTGCAGTCAGACAAATCAAAATCAAGAGTGTAGAATGGTGAAATATCATTTTTACAATGTCTAGATCAGATTCCCCCCCCCACCCCCCCCCCCCCCCGGAATCTTTCCCTCCTACTCCCACGGTTTCCTGGTTAAATAATCTGCTCCAATCTGTTTTCATGGACTTTTCTCATAACTTTGAAAAAACCCTGAAGTACAAGCTCTTCACGCAGTCTGTTGTCCTCTTCAAAAAAATGTCTTCGCGTCCGTAAGTCGCTCCTTTAAAAAAAAAAAAAAACTTGGACCCTTGAAATAGCCACTGGAACTTTATCGGAAGAAGGCTCAGAGCGTTTGCATCCACTTGTCGCCCGTCGCTCTTAGCAGGTATTAACGAGTGAGATTACTCTGGTTTGTGCCTCCCATTACATCGAAGCAGCGCGGACATTTGAACAGAGTGTCGTGAACATACCTCAGTGTAATTTCAAGGGCAAGAACGTTAAATCGACATAATTTGCCTTTGTACCGTGTCCAATTTTGTACAAGGCAGGATGCCTATAATTTCACACACTACACTCTAAACATGGTGCTACAAGTGAGTTACAGAGAGTCCGTGTCTTAGTGGCTCCGTGTCCCCACAGCTTGTTCTCTGGGAATGTTTTTCCAGCCTGTATTGGTGGTGAGCTGGGTGAGCGCAGCTCCTATTAGGTTTCCTGCAACGTGATTACTGAGGCAGTCTCTTCTCACCCACAATAAGCTACCTGCTGTGACATGAAAGGAGTTTGGAAAGACTGCAGTCTGGTTCAGTCATTATTCCATTCTCCTACACATTGGTCCCATTCAGTTTGGCTGAGGCCTTCCAAATCTTTCTTCACTCGAGCACTAAGACTATTTATTTTAAAAAGCTCACAGCCACAATATTCCTTTTTTTTGAGGAGCCACATCATAGAAACATTGAAACATAGAAAATAGGTGCAGGAGTCGGCCATTTGGTCCTTCGAGCTAGCACTGCCATGCAATATGATCATGGCTGATCATCCAGAATCAGTACCCCGTTCCTGCTTTCTCCCCATATCCCTTGATTCCGTTAGCCCTAAGAGCTAAATCTAACTCTCACTTGAAACATCCATTGAATTGGCCTCCACTGCCTTAAGAATAAGGAGTAAGCCATTTAGAACGGAGACGAGGAAACACTTTTTCTCACAGAGAGTGGTGAGTCTGTGGAATTTTCTGCCTCAGAGGGCGGTGGAGGCAGGTTCTCTGGATGCTTTCAAGAGAGAGCTAGATGGGGCTCTTAAAGATAGCGGAGTCAGGGGATATGGGGAGAAGGCAGGAACGGGGTACTGATTGGGGATGATCAGCCATGATCACATTGAATGGCTGGCTCGAAGGGCCAAATGGCCTACTCCTGCACCTATTGTCTATTGTCTATTGTCTTCTGTGGCGGAGAATTCCACAAATTCACAACTCTCAGGGTGGAAAAGATTTTCCTCATCCCAGTCCTATATGGCCGACCCCTTATTCTTAAACTGTGTGACCCCTGGTTCTGGACTCCCCCAACATGAGGAACATTTTTCCCGCATCTAGCCTGTCCAATCATATTTAGGTCAGAACCTCTGGGAAACCATCATACACTGCGAGGATTTCTGAAGAGAATATCACGACCAGGAAACTGGTCTTTATGACAAGCGCATTCAGGTTTAGGTGTCCCACAATGTAGACAGATTACCGATGGGGGTTAAATGTATCCTGGACAAGGATTGTAATATAGTTCTTTAGTATAGCAATGTTACAACATTTTGAGATTTAAAAAATAAAGTCTGTAATTTATCCCATCAGATAAAGCATAAAAAGAAGTTTAATTTGACACCTAATTCACTTTCATATCTTCAGTATTAAAAAAGTTATGGCCATTTCCATACTCGGAAATTAGCATCTAGTTCCCTATTGCTTTTCCATTGACTTAACCCAAAAGCTGTGATCGAGGACAGTCAAAAGCCCATAACTTTCTTCAAAATTAAGAGAACTGAAAGAAATTTTCAGTTATTATAGATTGAAGCATTCTGAAACAAATATGAAACAATCTTACTTAGATGACATGAAATTAAAGCATATAATTAGTTAGTTACCTAATTGTAGCTAATTACAAAATTCAATTACTAGATCTAAACATCTATCAATTTCTTAAGAATAGATTAACATTTTTAAAAAGCCTAAGTGTCCACATAACATTCACACAAGAATTCACAATATAACATAATTTTTAAATCTCATTGTCATGGATTTACAGGCCAAATGGAAGAAATTTAATGTTTAATACCTGTAAATTAATGGGCATTTAAATCATCTTGCGAGTGGAACGCGATCTTTTGAACGTTGATTTGCGGTGAATTTAACCCCGGTATCGGCAATGAAAAATTCTGCCGTTAGTTCGGGGAAAAGAATCACCGTTTCGCATTAAAAAATGTGAATTAAAGTCCTCTTAAGAAGCACTTTTATACAAAAAAATAAACTGCTTTCGTTTACCTGTCCCGTGCGTGAAATCCGTCCCCGTTGTCGGCGTTGACGGCTTTCGAAGCTGATTTTAAAATAACTCCAGCGCTAACATTGTCGATCGAATAAAAATAAAAAATACACAAAACGCCCATAGGAACGATTCTTCAGCAAAAGGTTGCACTCCAACGAAATACAATTCAGGACAAGGAGGAGAAATCCGCGTTTTAACCCCGCCCCCCCCCCCTCAAAGGCGCCAAAATCGCGCACACGGCCAGTGGCAGAATTGCAGCGCCGCTGAAGGTAAGTATTGCAACATACCTATTTAGTAGTTTACTTCATGGGCAGTGGGCAGGTGCTATAGACCTGCACGGGAAGGTAGACGCTCCCGCCCCCACGAGTCTCGGGTAGATGGGCTCGTCAGCCTGGAAGGCAGTCCATCTAGGAGAGGGAAAACTCTGATTTAAAACCCCCACTGCCTCGTGGCCATATATCCAGTCATGGAAAAGGCTCCAGGGGTAAACCTCTAGAAAATCCAGAGTCGGAGCCCCTAAGGCAGTTCGTCGTTGTCTACAACCTCGCTCTGGCAGCTCCTGCGGCGGCGCTGGTGCCAAACTGTAACGGCCCTGCTGTTCCTTTGGATCGATCAGCGACGTGGAGAGGGGGGACGTGCTGCATGGGCAACAGCCTGTCCTCCATAGTTGTACAGAGCCCTAGTGAGACCACACCCGGAGTATTGTGAGCAGTTTTGGTCCCCTAATTTGAGGAAGGACATTCTTGCTATTGAGGGAGTGCAGCGTAGGTTTACAAGGTTAATTCCCGGGATGGCGGGACTGTCATATGCTGAGAGAATGGAGCGGCTGGGCTTGTACACTCTGGAATTTAGAAGGATGAGAGGATATCTCATTGAAACATATAAGATTATTAAGGGTTGAACACACTAGAGGCAGGCAACATGTTCCTGATGTTGGGGGAGTCCAGAACCAGGGGCCACAGTTTAAGAATAAGGAGTAAGCCATTTAGAACGGAGACGAGGAAACACTTTTTCTCACAGAGAGTGGTGAGTCTGTGAATTCTCTGCCTCAGAGGGCGGTGGAGGCAGGTTCTCTGGATGCTTTCAAGAGAGAGCTAGATAGGGCTCTTAAAGATAGCGCAGTCAGGGGATTTGGGGAGAAGGCAGGAATGGGGTACTGATTGGGGATGATCAGCCATGATCACATTGAATGGCGGTGCTGGCTGGAACGGCCAAATGGCCTACTCCTGCACCTATTGTCTATTGTCTATTGTCTATATGACATCGCCCAGGCTTGCATCCGACCACACACCATCGTAAGCGACGCTGCTCCAGCCGAGGTTTGGAGCAAGCAGCCAACAACTAGGATGCATCACCCATGGTCAATCATCACCCAGGGGGGGGGGGGCCTACCAGTTACTTAGTATATTTGTTTGTCCTGTATTATGGCGGTGGGTTCTGTATTGTTTCATTGTATTGTAAATATTATTTTAATATGTGAATAAATATTTTTGATTTAAAAAAAACGACGGAGCCTTGTCTGAATGTTGAGGCACCAATGTGCTCCGCTCTGCTGCCTGATGATTTAAGGCGACTGAGTGGGTGGGAAGGAACTGCAGATGCTGGTTTAGACCGAAGAGAAACACAAAAAGCTACACGGGTCAGGCAGCATCTCTGGAGAGAAGGAATGGGTGAGATTTCGGGTCGAGACCCTATTTCACACTCAATCTGAAGAAGGATTTCGGCCCGAAATCACGTGTCCCCAGATAGAACCCATTCCTTTGCTCCAAGATGCTGTCTGACCCCGTGTTTGAGAGGAACTGCAGATGCTGGAAAATCGAAGGTGGATAAAAGTGCTGGAGAAACTCAGCGGGTGCAGCAGCATCTATGGAGCTAAGGAAATAGGCAACGTTTCGGGCCGAAACCCTTGGGTTTCGGCCCGAAACGTTGCCTATTTCCTATTTCCTATTGCCTATTGCCTATTGCCTATTTCCTTAGACGTTGCCTATTGCCTATTTCCTTCGCTACTTAGGTTTCGGGCCCGAAACGTTGCCTAATTTCCTATTTCCTATTGCCTATTGCCTATTGCCTATTTCCTTAGACGTTGCCTATTGCCTATTTCCTTCGCTCCTCGGGTTTCGGGCCCGAAACGTTGCCTATTTCCTTCGCTCCATAGATGCTGCTGCACCCGCTGAGTTTCTCCAGCATTTTTTGCCTACCTGCCATCTGACCCCGCTGAGTTACTCCAGCTTTCCAGGTCTATTGTGAAGCGGACTGACGCTTGTCCACTTCTGATATCCATCTCGTGATGCGTTGTGAAATAACGTCACGCTGAAAGGTTATTAAATTCCAGGGTGCCAATGTTTTCAAACCAGGAAGTTAAAATTGAGAGATCGAGTTTGTGAGCATCGATTCGCTGCAACCCCGATCTGTGTTTTTGGGAAGACTGGCTATTAAAAAATATAATATTGTCCAGCGCAGTTACCCATAAACAATCAAAGTGATCGTGCCATCTTATTCCAAAGCTATTGATTTATTCGCCAAGTTCGAAAGATTGAACGCACACGTCTGGATTAGTTATCTTTTCTTCAGACGATCCTGAGGGCACAGAGCAGATGTTTCGGATTGTGTTCTGCGGTGTGCGGTGGGGGGGAGCTTCGTGGTGAGTGGTCCTGTAATTCACTTCAACCCCCCCCCCCCTCCCACAAGGCAAAAATTATAAAAAAAGAACGTCAATACACGGGTTCTGGGCTACAACAAGCCAGAGGACTAAACTAATTGCCCAACGCTCATCCGTTTCATTTCCTGCCTTAATATCAGTGACCAGATTGTGCAGTGGGCATTCAGTGAGTCAAGGGTCAAGAGTTTAGTTTAGTTTAGGGATGCAGCGCCCTTTTGGCCCACCGAGTCCGCGCTGACAGCGATCCCTGTACACTTACGCTATCCTGCACACACTGGGGCAGTTTTCCTGTACGTCTATGGAGTGTGGGAGGATACCGGAGCAAGTCACACTGGTTTCATTGGCGACCAAAGGTGAGGTGGCCCATGGCATTGGACGTAGGGCTCCAATGAGGTCAATTGCAGGTCAGGACCGCTCTCTAGTTGCTGAGAGGATGATGGTTCAGTTGCCCGAAAGCAGCATTAGTTTAGTTTAGAGATACAGCGCGGAAACAGGCCCTTCGGCCCACCGAGTCCGCACCGACCAGCGATCCCCGCACATTAACACCATCCTGCACACACTAGGGACATTTTTGTTTAACATTTGTACCAAGCCAATTAGCCTATATGCCTGCACGTCCTTGGAGTGTGGGAGGAAACCGAAGATCTCGGAGAAAACCCACGCAGGTCACGGGGAGAACGTGCAATCTCCGTACAGACAGCGCCCGTAGTCGGGATCGAGCCCGGGTCTCCGGCGCTGCAAGCACTGTAAGGCGGCAACCTTTTATTGAGTGTTTTATTGTCATGTCCCAGATAGAACAATGACATTCTTACTTGCAGCAGCACAACAGATTATGGTCGTAAGGTCATAAGGAATAGTTGTACAATTAGGCCATTCGGCCCATCAAGTCTACTCCGCCATTCAATCGTGGCTGATCTATCTCTCCCTCCCAACCCCATTCTCCTGCCTTCTCCCCATAACCATTGACATCCGTACTAAACATCAATCTATCTACAGCATCTCTGCCTTAAAAATACCCACTGACTTGGCCACGACAACCTTCTGTGGCAAAGAACACATAGTACACTGTAAACATTATATATAACAGGAGAGAGAAAAAAAGTTCAGTGTGTGTATATGTACACATACTCACAAATACACATATATATTGATCATATATATATAATTAAAAGTCTCAATATACACACACAATCACACACTCACACATACACTCACACACACATACACACACTCACACACACATACACACTCACACTCACATACACACTCACACACACTCACGCTCACGCACCATATATATGACAGTAAACTTTATTGAATCTACTCACGCAGCTGAGCGCGGCCTCTCCACTGTGGGGCCTCCGCAATCAGAGTGACCTCTGCACTCACCGGAAATTACGCAATCAGCGCGACCTGTCCACTAAGCGGAAGTCATGAAATGAGCGGGACTTTTGGACTAAACACAGTCGGACCTAATAAAGCATTTATTCCTTCCAAGCACAGTCGGACCTAATAAAGCATTGCAGTTTCAAGCACAGGCATGGCAGCAGGCCAAACAACTCATGGCATTGTTATTTCATTTCATTTCATTTCCAATTAAGCATTGCACTTTCAAGCACAGGCAGGGCAGCAGGCCAAACAACTCATGGCATTGTCATTAAGGGCTAACAAATCATTTATTGCAAGTACATTGCAGACTCACAGTTCAGTTGACTCACAGCTTCGAATGACAGTCGTGGCCTCTCCCTCGCGATCTTGCAGAGTGACTGACTCATGTCCAGGCATCCGGGTTTTATAGTCCTGCCCCCCCGGAAGTGGCGTTACCTTAATCGCGGTGATTGACAGTCGAGAGGACCAATCAGCTGATCTCAAGGTTTTTTAACACTCATAACTTCTTTATTTTTCATCGATGGGAAAAATCCTCGGGGCTGGCCTCAGCGGAGGAGAACTGTGAGTAAGATGGCCAAAAATCACAGCGATACAGGGTAGCGTTTTTTCTAAAATCAATATACAGCGCAGACAAGATTTAGCTCTTAGGGCTAACGGAATCAGGAAAGCAGAAAGCAGGAACGGGGTACTGAATTTGGATGATCAGCCATGAACATATTGAATGGCGGTGCTGGCTCGAAGGGCTGAATGGCCAACTCCTGTACCTATTTCTATGTTTCTATGTTTAAACCGAAGATAGACACAAGATGCTGGAGCAACTCAGCGGGACAGGCAGCATCTCTGGAGAGAAGGAATGGGTGACGTTTCGGGTCGAGACCCTTCTTCATGCTGAGTTACTCCAGCATTTTGTGTCTGTCCCCAGACAATGCAGACTGATTAGTGCTGTCTGCAATGTGACGTCAGCCCTTCCTAAACAGCTGGACTTTGTTTACTGGTTTATAGTAACATTTGTTAGCCAAAAGGAAAACTGGCGAGAAGGAAGAATCTGATGCGGTGACATGCACCTCTCTGTGAGCTTGTGGCCTCTTCCACCTACCTACCTGAGGTTGTGAAGCATAGTTGATCCCACAGATTATCTATCGTCTCTCTCAGCATCTTAACAGTGCCGTGCAGGAAGGAACTGCAGATGCTGGTTTAAACCTCAGATTGACACAAAAGGCTGGAGTAACTCAGCGGGACAGGCAGCATCTCTGGAGAGAAGGCATGGGGAGACGGTTTTTGGGTCGAGACCCTTCTTCAGACTGACGTCAGGGGAGAGGATGATGCCCAGATAAGGAGGTGTGAGGTGTGAAAGCAGGACAAAGGGAATGGAGAGCAAGGACAATGTAGAATAGATCGTTGTTAGCTGGAAGAAGGTGACAACAAAGCAAACAGAGATAACATGTAGTCGGAGACAGTCAGACTGGTCGGAGAACTGGGATGGGGGAGGGATGGAGAGAGAGGGGGAGCAAGGGTTACTTGAAGTTAGAGAGATCAATGTTCATACCGCTGGGGTGTAAGCTGCCCAAGCGAAATATGAGGTGGTGTTCCTCCAATTTGGTGCCATTTTCAAAGTGCAGTCCTTATGACGATACGATACGAGGTTTTTGTTAGGGGACGATCAGCCATGATCACAATGAATGGCGGTGCTGGCTCGAAGGGCTGAATGGCCTACTCCTGCACCTATTTTCTATGTTTCTATGTTTCTATGATGGAAATTAATCTGCCAACAGTCATAAAACACAACAGGATACATGAAACATGAACTTAAAGTGTCGAGTGGAAAGTCCGAGATTGGGGAGGAGCGGGGTGTGTGCGGGGGGGGGGGGGGGGAGATGGGGGGGAGTCAGTCTACCCCACGACAGAAGGGGGAGGAGTCGTACGGTTAGATAGCCACAGGGAAGAAGGATCTCCTGTGGCGTTCTGTGCTGCATCTTGGTGGAACCAGTCTGTTGCTGAAGGTGCTCCTCAGGTTGACCAGTGGGTCATGGAGGGGGTGAACTGTATTGTCCAAGGTGCTCCGCTGGTTCGAGGAGCGTCATCCCCTCCAAGACCAATGCAGCTCTGTCAACGTTGAGGACGTAGAAACAAGCAACTGCGGATGCTGGTTTACAAGAAAGAAAAAAGACACAAAGTGCTGGAGTAACTCAGCGGGTTAGACAGCGTCTCTGGAGAAGAGGAATAGGTGATGCTTTGGGTCGTGACGGGTCTGAAGAAGGGTTTCCACCTGAAACATCACCTATTTCTTTTCTCCAGAGATGCTGTCTGACCCGCTGAGTTACTCCAGCTTTTTGGGTCAGGCAGCACTCCTGGAGAATATGGATAGGTGACGTTTCTGCAAATGTTTTAAGGTTTCCTTGCGGCTGACGGAGGAAGGCCCCATCATTGCCTTTTGTACAAACATACGGCCACTGGTTTAATTTAGACACACTGGCCAATCCAGTCCCTTGTCCAGTCATTTTTGCTTGGACAATCTGGCCCCTGATATTAGTTCATAAGTTTATAAGTCTTAGAAGCAGCATTATGCCATTCGGCGTAATTTAAGAATAAGGGGTCGGCCATTTAGAACGGAGATGAGGAAACACTTTTTCACACAGAGAGTGGTGAGTCTGTGGAATTCTCTGCCTCAGAGGGCGGTGGAGGCCGGTTCTCTGGATACTTTCAAGAGAGAGCTAGATAGGGCTCTTAAAGATAGCAGAGTCAGGGGATATGGGGAGAAGGCAGGAATGGGGTACTGATTGTGGATGATCAGCCATGATCACATTGAATGGCGGTGCTGGCTCAAATGGCTGAATGGCCTACTCCTGCACCTATTGTCTATTGTCTATTGGCTCATCAAGTCTACCCCACCATTCAATCATGGCTGATCTGTCTCTGCATCTCAACCCTATTCTCCTGCCTTCTCCCCATAACCCCTGACTCTGCTATCTTTAAGAGCCCTATCTAGCTCTCTCTTGAAAGTATCCAGAGAACCGGCCTCCACCGCACTAATCAAGAATCAGTCAATCTCCGCCTTAAAAATACACATTAACCTGGCCTCCACAGCCGCCTGCGGCCATGAATTCCACAGATTCACCACCCTCTGACTATCGTCAGTAAGTAAATGAAAAGGATGACCAGTGGTGAATTGGTTTAGTTTAGTTTAGTTTGGAGATACAGCTTGGAGACGGACCCTTTGGCCCAGCGATCCCGCGCCGACCAGCGATCAGCCGTCCACACTCCCGCTACACTCTCCCACTTTCACGTCCACTACGGATGCCATTTACGGAGGCCATTTATGGCGTCTTTTTGGACGTGGGAGGAAATGGGCGCTCCCGGAGGAAATCCGCGCGGTCACAGGGAGAACGTGCGAGCTCCACACGGACAGCACCCGGTGGCCAGGATCGAACCCGGGTCTCTGGCGCCGTGAGGCAGAAGCTCAACCCGCTGCACCACCGTGCCGCCCTTTAAGTCAAGTCAAGTCAAGTTTATTCGTCACGTACACATACGAGACGTGCAGTGAAATGAAAAGTGGCAATGCTCGCGGTTTGTGCAAAAACAACTACAAAACAGAATGGAACACAAACACATATTCACATATTACATATTTGTGGGAGGGGAAAAAAAGAAAAAACAGCAATTTTAAAAAGACCCCACATAACAGTCAATTGGTTCAGTAAAGTTAGTCCCTGGTGAGATAGAAGTTTACAGACCTAATGGCCCCTGGGAAGAAACTCCTTCTCATCCTCTCCTTTCTCACAGCATGGCAACGGAGGCGTTTGCCTGACCGTAGCAGCTGGAGCAGTCCGTTGCCGGGGTGGAAGGGGTCTCCCATGATCTTGTTGGCTCTGGATCTGCACCTCCTGATGTGTAGTTCCTGCAGGGGGACGAGTGTAGTTCCCATGGTGCGTTCGGCCGAACGCACTACTCTCTGCAGAGCCTTCCCGTCCTGGGCAGAGCAGTTCAGAAACTTAGATTGTGATGTTTCGAGAAGGGGGCCAACACGCTTTGGGATTGAGGAATAGAATCAGAGTTATCGAGCATGGAAGCAGTCCCTTGGTTCCAGCTTGTTCATGCTGACCACGATGTTCATATTCATACGTCATAGGAGCAGGATTAGGCCATTCGGCCCATTGAATCTACTCTGCCATCCAATCATGGTTCGTCAATCTTTCCCTCTCAACATTTTCTCATGCCTTCTCCCCATAACCCCTGACACCCTTACAAGAACCTGTCAATCCCCACCTTAAAAATATCCATTGACTTGGCCTCCTCAGCTGTCTGTGGCAATGAATTTCACAGATTCACCTCCCTTTGACTGAATAAATTCCTCCTTACCTTCTTTCTAAAGGTATCTTTTTCACACAGAGGGTGGTGGGTGCATGGAACAAGCTGCCAGAGGAGGTCGTTGAGGCTGGGACTATCCCATCGTTTAAGAAACAGTTGGACAGGTACATGGAGAGGAGAGGTTTGGAGGGTTATGGACCAAGCGCAGGCAGGTGGGACTAAGGTAGCTGGGACATTGTTGGCCGGTGTGGGCGAGTTGGGCCAAAGGACCTGTTTCCGCACTGTATCTACAATGGCTCCATGACATTTTATCCTGAGGCTATGACCTCTAGTCCTAGACTCAACCCACTAGTGGAAACATCCTCTCTAGGCCTTTCACCCCCCCCTCCCCCCCTCATCTACTTTATTCCCCTTTGTACAGGATAGAACCATATACTTTAATGATTAGGATTAATGGTTAGATGCTGGTCAAACCGAAGATAGACACAAAATGCTGGAGTAACTCAGCGGGACAGGCAGCATCTCTGGGGAGAAGGAATGGGTGACGTTTTGGGTCGAGAGCCTTTCTTCAGATGCCTTATTCGTCATCCAAGAATCCGTCAGTGCGACAAAAATGCTGGAGAAACTCAGCGGGTGAGGCAGCATCTATGGAGCGAAGGAATGGATGACGTTTCGGGTCGAGACCCTTAAGGGTGAGGCAGCATCTATGGAGCGAAGGAATGGGTGACGTTTCGGGTCGAGACCCTTAAGGGTGAGGCAGCATCTATGGAGCGAAGGAATGGGTGATGTTTCGGGTCGAGACCCGGAAAGCATCTATGGAGCGAAGGAATATGTGACGTTTCGGGTCGAGACCCTTCCGGGTCTCGACCCGAAACGTCACCTATTCCTTCGCTCCATAGATGCTGCCTCACCCTTAAGGGTCTCGACCCGAAACGTCACCCATTCCTTCGCTCCATAGATGCCGCCTCACCCGCTGAGTTTCTCCAGCATTTTTGTCTACCTTCGATTGTTCCAGCATCTGCAGTTCCTTCTTCAACAACTCAGTGCGACAAGATATTTCATAAAGGGGGGATAAACGCTGTGCGTTTGATCACCGCTCCCCCCCCCCTCTTCCCCCCATCTCAGAGTGCGCAGAAGGTGCCCCTCAATTCTCAACCGTGTAAACGGAGAGAGGATCTCTTTCAAAGCATTTCCTATGGCTGGTTATTATTTCATGTACTCTGGAGGTTCCTCGCAGCAAAGCACAAGTTAAATTCTAACCAGATGATGGGACTGGTATGCTGCAGTCAGACTCTGCACGCTCCCCAGTAGTGTGAGCTGCATCTGGCACTGAGCACCTACAGGTTGCAGATTCTGGCATCACCATGATCTCACCCGCCGGCCCCGGCTCCAACATTCCAGTGAGAACAGGTCCACACACTGGGGACTGACACACGCAAACATGCCTCCTTGCTCTCACTTCATGCAGACCTACCCTGCTGAAACTCCCAGTGGTTGCATTGCAGCGGTTTCTGCTCACTATGGTTGTGTCTCAGTGATCTGTGCTCACTATAGTTGTCTCAGTGGTTCATGCTCACTATGGTTGTGTCTCAGTTGTTTGTGCTCACTATAGTTGTGTCTCCATGGTTCATGCTCACTATGGTTGTGTCCCAGTTGTTTGTGCTCACTATAGTTGTGTCTCAGTGGTTCTGCTCACTATAGTTGTGTCTCAGTGGTTCTGCTCACTATAGTTGTGTCTCAGTGGTTCTGCTCACTATAGTTGTGTCTCAGTGGTTCTGCTCACTATAGTTGTGTCTCAGTGGTTCTGCTCACTATAGTTGTGTCTCAGTGGTTCTGCTCACTATAGTTGTGTCTCAGTGGTTCTGCTCACTATGGTTGTGTCTCGGTGGTTCTGCTCACTATAGTTGTGTCTCAGTGGTTCTGCTCACTATGGTCGTGTCTCGGTGACCCGTGTTCACTATAGATGTGTCTCAGTGGTTTGTGCTCACTATAGTTGTGTCTCAGTGATCCGTGCTCATTATAGTTGTGTCTCAGTGATCCATGTTCACTATAGTTGTGTCTCAGTGGTTTGTGCTCACTATAGTTGTGTCTCAGTGGTTTGTGCTCACTATAGTTGTGTCTCAGTGGTTTGTGCTCACTATAGTTGTGTCTCAGTGATCCGTGTTCACTATAGTTGTGTCCCAGTGGTTCTGCTCACTATAGTTGTGTCTCAGTGATCCGTGTTCACTATAGTTGTGTCTCAGTAGTTTGTGCTCACTATAGTTGTGTCAGTGATTCATGCTCACTATAGTTGTGTCAGTGATTCATGCTCACTAGGAAGGAGATGCGGAGGAATCTCTTTAGTCAGAGGGTGGTGAACCTGTGGAATTCTTTGCCACAGACGGCTGTGGAGGCCAAGTCAGTGGATATATTTAAGGCAGAGATAGATAGATTTGTGAATAGTACGGGTGTCAGAGGTTACGGGGAGAAGCCAGGAGAATGAAGTTAGGAGGGAAAGATAGATCAACTATGATTGAAAGGCGGAGTAAACTTACATGGAAATTAGGTGCAGGAGGAGGCCATTCGGCCCTTCGAGCTGGCACCGCCATTCAATATGATCATGGCTGATCGTCCAAAATCAGTATCCCCGTTCCTGCTTTCTCCCCATTGCCCTTGATTCCGTTGGCCCTAAGAGCGATATCCAACTCTCTCTTGAATACAACTTGATGGGCTGAAGGGCCTAATTCTGCTGCTATCACATCACTTCTCTGGGAGCCCCAGTTCGCCTCGACGTTGCAGTTGGACTGCTGGACCGCTGGAGAAGAACAAAGGGAAGAGATAAGACTTTTGTCTTCCATCACAGTGAGGAGGTGTTGGAGATTCACTGTGATGGATGTTTGTGTCAATTGTGTTAAGTGTGTGTCTTGGGGTTTTTTGTAATGTCAAGACTGTAGGAATGAAATTTTGTTCAAACCTCGTCTGTTTGGATGACAATAAAAGGCATTCTACTTTCAAGAGAGAGCTAGATAGGGCTCTTAAAGATAGCGGAGTCAGGGGATATGGGGAGAAGGCAGGAACGGGGTACTGATTGGAGTTGATCAGCCACGATCACTTTGAATGGCGATGCTGGCTCGAAGGGCCGAATGGCCTACTCCTGCACCTATTGTCTATTGTCTACGACATGATGAGCTGCAGCCCGGCACAGTGCAATGTGCAGCTGTGTGTGTGTGTGTGTGTGTGTGTGTGTGTGTGTGTGTGTGTGTGTGTGTGTGTGTGTGTGTGTGTGTGTGTGTGTGTCTGTGTGTGTCTGTGTGTGTGTGTGTGTGTGTGTGTGTGTGTGTGTGTGTGTGTGTGTGTGTGTGTGTGTGTGTGTGTGTGTGTGTGTGTGTGTGTGTGTGTGTGTGGGCATGGGCTCGGTGAGGTTGCAGTTGCGCCGTGCGGGAGGCCCGGATGGCGGCTGAGAACAAGGTGGCGGGGTCCAGAACAAGGGGTCACAGTTTAAGTGTGGGAAGTCTTTTAGGACCGAGATGAGAAAATCATTTTTCACACAGAGAGTGGTGAATCTCTGGAACTCTCTGCCACAGAAGGTAGTCGAGGCCAGTTCATTGGCTATATTTAAGAGGGAGTTAGATGTGGCCCTTGTGGCTAAAGGGATCAGGGGGTATGGAGAGAAGGCAGGTACAGGATACTGAGTTGGATGATCAGCCATGATCATATTGAATGGCGGTGCAGGCTCGAAGGGCCGAATGGCCTACTCCTGCACCTATTGTCTATGTTTCTATGTATTACAGGGCGACACATCACCCACTTCTGCAGACAGACGCAGACTCAGTGTAGCATCTCTGGAGAAGGCGGGTAGGGGAGGTTTCGGGCCGGGGGGGGGAGGGGGGGGGGGGGCCCTTCTTCAGACTGACTTCACCGAGGTAGCAGCATCACCTGGCTCGACAGTTTGCTGACAGCCCAGTCAGAGTTGCACCTTCTCCCTGGGTCTGTGCTCACTTCCTCTTTAGTCTGGTGACTTGTAGGAATGCAGCTCCCGACCTGTGAAAAATTACACAAGGTAAAACTCCAAAGAACCAGCTGCATTCTTTGTGTCTGGGCCAAAGAAAGAGGCAAAAAAAAACAAAAAAAACTCCTCTAAACACCTAACTCCTGTGGTAGACAAAAGTGCTGGAGCAACTCAGCAGGGTGCAGCAGCATCTAAGGAGCGAAGGAAATAGGCAACGTTTCGGGCCGAAACCCTTCCGGGTTTCGTCCCGAAACGTTGTCTATTTCCTTCAGGGTTTCGGCCCAAAACGTTGCCTATTTCCTTCAGGGTTTCGGCCCGAAACGTTGCCTATTTCCTTCCTTCGCTCCATAGATGCTGCTGCACCCGCTGAGTTTCTCCAGCACTTTTGTCTACCTTCGATTCTCCAGCATCTGCAGTTCCTTCTTAAACACCTAACTCCTGTATAAATTGGTGCGGATTTACCGATAAACTTCCAGTTTGCATTGCCAGCATTTAGTTTATTCGCAGAGATACAGCACAGAAACAGGCCCTCCGGCCCGACCGGGTCCGCGCCGACCAGCGATCCCCGCACACTTACACTATCGCACACACACACACACACACACACTGGGGACAATTTACAATCTTTACCAAAGCCAATTAACCTACAAATCTGCACGTCTTTGGGGTGCGGGGGGGGGAACTGGAGCACCCGGGGGAAAACCCACGCGGTCACGGGGAGAACGTGCAAACTCCGTGAAGGCAGCACCGGCAGTCGGGATCGAACCCGGGTCTCTGGCGCTGCGAGGCAGCAACTCTACCGCTGCGCCACCGTGCCGCCCAATTAATACAGGAAATTCAACAGCGAGAACATTTGGGGAAAGGAAAGAGAGATGCAGGGTAAAGAAAGAAATGGAATGGAAGAGGGGATAGGGTTGAAAGGGTTCAGAGAAGATTTACGAGGATGTTGCCAGGACTAGAGGGTGTGAGCTATAGGGAGAGGTTGAGTAGGCTGGGGTCTCTAGTCCATGGAGCGCAGGAGGATGAGGGGTGATCTTATAGAGGTGTACAAAATCATGAGAGGAATAGATCGGGTAGACGCACAGAATCGTTTATCCAGAGTAGGTAAGGGGAATCGAGGACCAGAGGACATAAGTTCAAGGTGAAGGAGAAAAGATTTAATAGGAATTCGAGGGGTAACTTTTTCACACAGAGGGTGGTGGGTGTATGGAACAAGCTGCCAGAGGAGGTAGTGGAGGCAGGGACTACCCCATCGTTTAAGAAACAGTTGGACGGGTACATGGATAGGACAGGTTTGGAGGGATATGGACCAAGCGCAGGCAGGTGGGAACTAGTGTAGCTGGGACATTGTTGGCCGGTGTGGGCGAGTTGGGCCGAAGGGCCTGTTTCCACACTGTATCACTCTATGACTCTGTGATATCACAAAGGCGGACGGGTGAGGAGAGGGGTGTCATGTACATGCAGCCTGGGGCTGGCCTGGATTCCTACTCATTCCCGCGATCATTCTTGTAAACCTCCTCTGGACCCTCTCCAGATCCAGCATTTTAACCGGGACATTGTCAGAGTTTGGGCAGTGGTTGCCTCCAGCCACTGCTCCCCCTTGATGGAAGGTTGAGGTGCTCGGGCTGTCTGGGCGATGGTGTGCTGCATCTCCCACGTGGACTCAAGAGTATAGGACAATGGGGTCAGGAGGGAGAGATAGATCAGCCATGATTGGATCGCGGAGTAGACTTGATGGGCCGAATGGCCTCATTCTGAAGCTCAGATGGTGCAGCCAACGCCAAGGCTCGGTGGGGGGAGGACCACAGTCTAGGTGCTGGACATGGGGGGGGGGGGGCAGGGTGTGGTGGGAGACGCCCCTCAAAATAAGGGGTGGGATTCCCCGCCAGTGGGCCACATGAGTGGCGAGGGTGGGGGAGAAATGTTGTGAAATTTGGGTAACGCGTGTAAACAGTATTGAACGTTTGTATAGCCCCCGAGAATGTTGGATGAATTCCACGGTTCCTGTATCATCTATATTTATTACTTGAGTAAAGTCCATTTTGTAATAATTCTGCTCCTGTCACTAAAAGGCCCGTCTCACGAGTCTGCGGTCATTGGCGGCGAAACGGGAAGAATCTGCCGCCATAGACCGCGCACTCGTGAGAACGCACAATTCCGGGGCCGTGCGGCGGTGTTCCCAACACCGCACGGTGCTAAAATAAAACCTACACTGTTGAAAAATATTTTCCTACCGCACAACCTCCACCAGTGATGCACGAGTGCGGCACGGCCGCCCGCACGGGACGCCGCCAGTGTGGCTCGAGCGTCGTGCGTCAAACTTGCACCGCCACAGCCTCCGCCAGTGAGGCACGTGTGCGGCACGGCCGCAGGCACAACCACCGCTACAGCGCCGCGATCAGGACGGCCGCCGCCACAGCCGCCGCTGGTGAGTCACGTGCGGCGGGGCGACGTCATCGCAGTCGGCCCGCCCTTTTTTTTACTTACCGCAAGCACGTGGGACCAGCCGTATTTGAATCACTCGGCCCCCGCGCAGCATCCGTGCGGCGCTCCCGTGGATAGGCTCGGCGCTCTCGCCGTTGCCGTGCGGTCCACTCTACAGGCGAAGCCGCGCTTCACCGCCGATGACCGCAAACACGTAAGACAGAGCCTTTATGACCTTAAGAGTCAAGAGCGCTTGATTGTCACATGTCACACTGTCACGGGGCAATTAAAATCTTACTTGCAGCAACACAACAAGAAGGGTCTCGACCCGAAACGTCACCCATTCCCTCTCCCCAGAGACGCCGCTTGTCCCGCGGAGTCACTCCAGCTTTTTGCGTCTATCTTCGGTTTAAACCAGCATCTTCTTACACAAATATCTAAGCAGAATACTCCGTAAAACACACGTAATAAACACAAGAAAAAATCCGGTAAATATATATAAAAATAATCAATAACAGTGCAAAGTCCAAATATAATGCCCTGAAGTCTCTAGTTTGGAGCCTATTTGGAGGTTGTAGTGTTTAATAGGGAAGTAGCTGCCTGGTGTGGATCTCTGATGATGCTGGTTGACTTTCTGAGACAGCTACTCCTGTAGATCCCTTCGATGGTGGGAGGTTTGTACCCGTGATGGACTGGGCAGTCTTTTCACCACTTTTTGCAATCCTCTTCGTTCCTGGGACTGGCTCGGGGGACGGTCCGGTCACACGAAGGAACCGTCTCTCACGAAACGCCCCCCCTGTGCTGTTTGATGCCCCATGTAAGCTCCCCCTGCTGAGGCCGGTCTGGCACGCTCTCCTCCCCCTTATTCACCACCCGGACAATTGTCAATAGACACAAAATGCTGGAGTGACTCAGCGGGACGGGCAGCATCTCTGGAGAGAAGGAATGGGTGACGATTCGGGTCGAGACCCTTTCTTCAGACTGAGAGTCAGGGGAGAGGGAGACAGAGAGAAGGAAGTCTAAGGTGTTAAAAAAGAAAGATCAAAAGAGATGCAGCTCAAGGGAAATGTAGAATAGATCATTGTTAGCTGGGAGAAGGTGACGACGAAGCATACAGAGATAAAATGTAATCAGGGGAGAGTTGGGCTGGTCGGAGAACGAGGAAGGGGGAAGGATGGAGAGGGAAAGCAAGGTTTACTTGAAGTTAGAGAAGTCAATGTTCATACCATTGGGTGGTAAGATGTCCAAGTGAAATATGAAGTACTGTTCCGCCAATTTGCGTTGGGCCTAGGTGTTTAATTGTCTTATGCACTCACAATGGAACAATAAACTGCTTACTTACAGCGGCACACTCCGCTATACATAGATACATAGATACACAGACAATAGGTGCAGGAGGAGGCCACATGGCCCTTCGACCCAGCACCGCCATTCAATGTGATCATGGCTGATCATCCACAATCAGAACCCCGTTCCTGCCTTCTCCCCATATCCCTTGATTCCGCTAGCCCTAAGAGCTCTATCTAACTCTCTTTTGAATGCATCCAGTGAATCGGCCTCCACCGCCGTCTGAGGCAGAGAATGTCACAAATTCACAACTCTCTGTGTGAAAAAGTTTTTCCTCATCTCAGTTCTAAATGGCCTAACCCTTATTCTTAAACTGTGGCCCCTGGTTCTGGACTCCCCCAACATCGGGAACGTTTCCTGCATCTAGCGTGTCCAAACCCTTAATAATGTTATATGTTTCTATAAGATTCCCTCTCATCCTTCTAAATTCCAGTGAATACAAGCCCAGTCGCTCCATTCTTTCATCGTATGACAGTCCCGCCATCCTGGGAATTAACCTGGTGAACCTGCGCTGCACTCCCTCAGTAGCAAGAATGTCCTTCCACAAATCAGGAGACCAAAACTGCACACAATACTCCAGGTGTGGTCTCACCAGGGGGCCCTGTACGACTGCAGAAGGACCTCTTTGCTCCTCTACTCAACTCCTCTCATTTATACTTCAGTGACGATCGCTTGGAGATCGGCCTCTGTGCCCATGTTATCTTCCTGCCCCAACTCCACCACTGACGTTGGGCCACTCCAATAAGAAACTTGTTGGGGCGATGAAGATGTCATGAAAAGAATGAAGAACAGAGCCAGGCTGTAATTTTTTAAGTGAAGACTGTTATGTTGCCCGGTACATCAGTCTGTTTGCACTTGCCCGAGGGAGGCAGGCTGATAACCGTACAGGTGTGTGGATGTCACTCAGGCGGCCAACTTCTCAATGCTTTTCACAAGACTTGTAACATGCCAACCACTTACCTGTTTTCTAATCACTGAAGCCAGCCAGAAGACATCATTTAGAGGTTTCAAAACCAGGATTTGGTCTGTAAATATATTTTAGATATGTATATATTTATATAATGGTATATGGACACACTGATCTGTTTTGTAGTCAATGCCTACTATGTTCTGTTGTACTGAAGCAAAGCAAGAATGTCATTGTCCTATCAGGGACACATGACAATAAACTCACTTGAACTTGAACTTAAACCCGCAGGGAATAGAATAGCACAGGTATTCGTGTAGGAGGGAACTGCAGATGCTGGCACAAAAAGCGAAGATAGAGGCAAAATGCTGGAGTAACTCAGCGGGACAGGCAGCATCTCTGGAGAGAAGGAATGGGTGACGTTTCGGGTCGAGACCCTTCTTCAGGCTGAGAGTCAGGGGAGAGGGAAATGAGAGATATAGACGGTGATGTAGAGAGATATAGAACAAATGAATGAAAGATATGCAATAAAGTAACGAAGGTAGACAGAAATGCTGGAGAAACTCCGTGGGTGAGGCAGCATCTATGGAGGGAAGGAATAGGTGACGTTTCGGGTCGAGACCCTTCTTCAGACTGATGTGTAATAAAGTAATGATGATAATGGAAACAGGTCATTGTTCACTGCACTTTGTTAGATGTTCTCTGGATACTTTCAAGAGAGAGCTAG
>JAXLNO010003577.1:0-21915 GCA_038087875.1 Malacoraja senta
AGCGACCCCATGAAGATGACACTCCCTACGGAGATGTCCAAACTCACCGCATGCATGACACCGTGCCTTTCCCCAACTCCAATGCACGGTTCTAAGGAGACCCCTACACTCCACCTCGAAGCTCCACTCAGCGCCTTCGCCCTCACCCACTTTCATAAACACCCTCCTCTTGAAACTGAAGATCCCTTTTCTCCGGTCCCCCCCCGGGGTGCATGAGCCTAAAGCACTTAGACCGCACCTCCCCAAACTTAGACAGGTGTGGAATAAGTGCTGCATCCGAAATATATGTGGGGCAACTCCGCAGGAGAACCGGTCTCACCCTATATACCCATGGATCCACATGCATGTGGACCCCCCCCCACTGAGATCCCCCTCTCCAACGCTAGGGCCACATCCTCCCGGGTCTTTAGTATCATCTCCACCTTTCCTTTTCAGAGCTCAGAAGAGACAATAGCCCGCCTCCCAAGAAGGTCATTCATGGCCTTTGTAATTGCTCCCCTGGACATCTGGGGCCCAGTTTGGACCGAGATACCAAAACCGTCCCAATCCAAGTCAACATAAGGCTCATACTCAGATGGCCTCGCAACCGCCATTGATGCCACCGTTGCGTAGCTCCGGTCCTTCCGCCGCGCCCCAGCCATCGCCATCCTGACAGAGGCACAAACCAGCTCCAGGCACCCCAGCAGCTCAGCTCCAAGTTAAGTCCCAGAGACAGTCACAGTCAAAGACAAGTAGCAGAAAGCAGAAGCCTCCAGCTGAAGCAGGAAAGTCCCCAAGTTCGTCCACAGCCGAGAGCAGCTTATCTTGCCGGAAGCTAAAGTACCTTCATCACATTAAGCCAGGCAGCCGCACTGTGCAAAATGACTTTAGGGCAGAGAAACGGTGCTAAAAACGACAAAGACACCACAATCTTCGTACCCTTGATCTCCAGGCACTCTTGGCAGTCCGCCAACGACAACCGCACCCTCGACAATGTAGAGAAAATTCAGGAATTTTCACACTCGTGGATGATTCCTAGAGCAGAGGAAAGTTTCAACAGTCCAACGATAAGTTAAACTATGAAGCCCCTCTGCCTCTGTTCCTTCTCCATCGACAAAATCCTTGAAAGGCTGCTTCAAACCTTCTCAACTGCAGAGCTGAAAAAGCACAGCCTCTCTCTCTCTCCTCTCTCTCCCTCTCTCTCTCTCTCTCTCTCTCTCTCTCTCTCTCTCTCTCTCTCTCTCTCTCCCTCCCTCTCTCTCTCTCTCTCTCTCTCTCTCTCTCTCTCTCTCACTTTCTCTCTCTCCCTCTCTCTCTCCTCTCACTTTCATTCTTTCTCTGTCCTATCTCATTCTCCCTCTATCTCTCTCTCCCCATCTCTCTCCCTCTCTCTCTCCTACTCCATCTCTCCTACTCTCTCTCTCTCTCTCCCCCTCTCTCTATCTCTCTCCCTCTCTCTCTCCCCGTCTATCTTTCTCTCTCTCTCCCTCTCTCTCACCCTCTCTCTCTCTCTCTCTCTCTCTCTCTCTCTCTCTCTCTCCTCTCTCTCTCTCTCTCTCTCTCTCTCTCTCTCTCTCTCTCTCTCTCTCTTTCTCTCTTCCTCTCTCCCTCTCTCACTCCCCCTCTCTCCTTTGCCCAGGCCTTCGAACTGGCCACGCACTTGCCCTGCCATGGGGGAGATGCCCGCTAATCCAGGCCCATGCTCCGGGCCTAACAACCAGGCTGAGAACCAGGCTTCTGAGGCCAGAAACTCAAGACATAGGCTCAAAGCCTAAGCACTAGGCCGGGAACGAGGCTTTGAGGCCTACAAATCTAGACACAGGCTCAAGTGGGAATGAGACTTTCTCTCCCTCCCCCTCCCCCCTCTCTCTCTCTCTCTCTCTCTCGCCCCCCTCTGTCTCTCTCTCTCTGAACTAAATTAAAATGAATTAAAACAAAGTGAAAGGTGAAGGTAATAAAAACTGAAGGTAATAAACTAGTAAAACAAGGCTAATCTAAACTAAACACAGCCCGTCTGAAGAAGGGTTTCGGCCCGAAACGTTGCCTATTTCCTTCGCTCCATAGATGCTGTTGCACCCGCTGTGTTTCTCCAGCACTTTTGTCTACCTCCGAATTTCCAGCATCTGCAGTTCCTTCTTAAACACAGCTAAAATTAACTCCCCTCACCTCCGCTCTCCCCCCTCCCCTCTCCTCCCCTCTTCTCTCCTCTCCTCTTCTCACCTCCCCTCTCCTCTCCTCTCATCCCCTCCCTTCTCACTCCTCTCCTCTCCTCTCCTCTCCTCCCCTCCCGTTTCCTATCTACCCCTCCCCTCTCCTTTCCTCCCCTCTCTTCCTCTCCCATCTCCCCCTCTCTCCTCTCCTCCCCTCTCCTCTCCTCATCTCCCCTCCCCTCATCTCCCCTCTCCTCTCCTCTCCTCCCCTCTCCTCTCCTCCCCTCTCCTCTCCCATCCTCTCCTCTCCTCCCCTCCCTACTCCTCTCCTCTCCTCCCCTCTCTCCCCCCCCACTCCTTTGCCCGGGCCTTTGAACAGGCCATGCACTTGCCCTGCCATGGGGGAGATGCCTGCTTATCCAGGCCCAGGCTCCGGGCCTAACAACTAGGCGAAGAACCAGTCTTCTGAGGCCAGAAACTCAAGACACAGGCTCAAAGCATAATAACTAGGCCAGGAACGAGGCTTTGAGGCCTACAAATCTAGACACAGGCTCAAAGCCTAACAACTAGGCCGACAACCAGGCTTTTGAGGCCAGAAACTCAAGACACAGGCTCAAAGCCTAAGAACTAGGCCAGGACGAGGCTTTGAGGCCTACAAATCTAGACACAGGCTCAAAGCTTAATAACCAGGCCGAGAACCAGGCTTTTGAGGCCAGAAACTCGAGACGGGCACAAAGCCTAAGTACTAGGCCAGGAATGAGAATTTCTCTCCCTCCTCCTTTCTCAGGGAGAAGGCAATTCTGGATTTAGTGTTATGTAATGAACCGGATTTGATAAAGGACCTCGAGGTTAATGAACCATTAGGAGGCAGTGATCATAACATGGTCAGGTTTAATCTACAATAGCAGAGGGAGAAGAGTAGATCGGAGGTGTCAGTGTTGCAGTTGAATAAAAGGGACTATGGGGCCATGAGGGAGGAGCTGGCCAAAGTTGACTGGAAAGATACACTAGCAAGGATGACTGGAACAAAAATGGCAGGTGTTTCTAGGAATAATACAGAAGGTGCAGGATCAGTTCATTCCTAGGAGGAAGAAAGATTCCAAGGGGAGAAAGGGACGAGCATGGCTGACAAGGGACGTCAGGGACAGTATAAAAATTAAAGAAAAGAAGTACAACGTAGCAAAGATGAGCGGGAAGCAAGAGGATTGGGTAATGTTTAAAGAACAACAGAAGATAACGAAAAAGACAATACGGGGAAAAAAAATGAGGTACGAAGGTAAGCTAGCCAAGAATATAAAGCAGGATAGTAAAAAGCTTCTTTAGGTATGTGAAGAGGCAACAATTAGTTAAGACCAAAGTTGGACCCTTGAAGACCGAAAAAGGTGAATTTATTATGGGGAACAAGGAAATGGCAAATGAGTTGAACAGGTACTTTGGATCCGTCTTCACTAAGGAGGACACAAACAATCTTCCTGATATAGTAGTGGCCAGAGGATCTGGGGTGACAGAGGAACTGAGGTTATCCACATTAGGCAGGAAATGGTGTTGGATAGACTGATGGGACTGAAGGCTGATGGAGGGAGAGATGGAGGAGGGTGGGCTGCGGGAGGGAGGAGGGAAGGTGGGGCAGGGAGAGAGGGAAAGAGAAAATTGAGTGGGAAATGATTTGAGTGAAAGAGAGGGGAAGGTGGAGGAAGGAGAGATGGAGGAGAAAGGGAGAGAATGGAGAGAGAGGAGGGAAAGATAGAGGAGAGGGTGTGAGAGAGAGAGGGAGGGAGAGGTGAGGAGAGGAGAGGGAGAGAGAGAGAGAGTGAGAGAGAGAGAGAAAGAGAGAGAAAGAGAGAGAAAGAGAATGAGAGAGAGAGAAGAGAGAGAGAGAGAGAGAGAGGGCAGGGAGAGGGAAATATAGAGGAGAGGAGAGGGAGAGAGAGGGGGAGAGAGAGAAAGGAGAGAGGGAGAAGGAAATAGAGGAGAGGGGAGAGAGACAGGAATGCATTTTAAAGGAATTGCAGTCTTCATGTTCGGAGCAGATTTGCAAGTTTGACACCAGCATCTGATGAAGGGTCTCGGCCCGAAACGTTGCCTATTTCCTTCGCTCCATAGATGCTGCTTCACCCGCTGAGTTTCTCCAGCATTTGTGTCTACCACCTTTTAAATTCAATCGTTAGTTAACTTCAGAGTGGTGGCGTTCGTGTGTGCGCGCGTGGAGGGCGTGTGTGTGTGCGGGCACCCGATACTCCAGGTGTGGTCTCACCAGGGCCCTGTACAACTGTAGAAGGACCTCTTTGCTACTATAGTCAACTCATCTTGTTATAAAGGCCAACAGGGCCAACACTGCACACAACACTCCGGGTGTGGTCTCACTAGGGCCCTGTACAACTGCAAAAGGACCTCTTTGCTGCTAGACTCAACTCTTTCTCCGTTTTCTTTAGTGTCCTTTCCAAATAAAATGAAAACATCTTTTACACTTTGTGGACAACTCGATGTTTGAAATATGTTCTTCAACCAGTTAAGTCTAGTTTAGTTTGGAGATACAGCACGGAAACAGGCCCTTCGGCCCCACCGAGTCCGTGCCGACCAGCGATCCCAGCACACTAACATTATCCTACACACACACACACACACGGGGGGACAATTTACAATCTTTACCAGAAGCCAATTAACCTACAAACCCGCACATCTTTGGAGTGTGATAGGAAACAAGAGCGCCCGGAGAAAACCCAAGCAGGTCACGGGGAGAGAACGTGCAAACACCGCACAGACAGCACCCGTGGTTGGGATGGAAGCGGGTCTCTGGCGCCGTGAGGCGGCAACTCTACCGCTGGGTCACCGTGACGACCAGAGAGGGAGGGAGAGGTGGATACTTCTCTCTCGCTCTCTTTCTCCCTGCCTCTCTGTCTCTCTCTCTCTCTCTCTCTCTCTCTATCTCTCTCTCTCTCTCTCTTTCTCTCTCTCTCTCTCTCTCTCTCTCTCCCTCTCTCCCTCTCTCTCTCTCTTTCTCTCCCTCTCTCTAACACAATTCTCCCAACTCTGCTAGCCCTTGCTGTCCCCTCCCCGTCATCAGCCCTCTGCTTGTCTCCTCCCATCGCCCAGCCTCGGGCTCCTCCTCCGCCTTTTTTCCTTTTTTCCTTTCTTCTCCCCACCCCCCTATCAGTCTGACGAAGGGTTTCGGCCCGAAACGTTGCCTATTTCCTTCGCTCCATAGATGCTGCTGCACCCGCTAAGTTTCTCCAGCATTTTGTGTACCCTTAACCTTTCTCTCTCTCTCTCTCTCTCTCTCTCTCCCTCTCCCTCTACCTCTCCCTCTCCCTCTCCCTCTCTCCCCCCTCTCTCCCCTCCCTCTCTCCCCCCTCTCTCTCCCCTCCCTCTCTCTCCCCCTCTCTCTCCCCCCCTCTCTCTCCCCCTCTCTCTCTCTTCCAGAACGCCTCCTTGAGTCTCCCCGCACATGCGTACTAGCACAAGACATCACATGATTAATTACCATTTCTAGTACATACACCGCAGGTGGTTTGCTTTGAAAATGCAAATGGCGGTTTGCTTTGAAAATGCAAAAGGTGGTTTGCCTTAAAAATGCTAAAGGTGGTTTGCTTTGAAAATGCAAATGGTGTTTTGCTTTGAAAATGCAAAAGGTTTGCTTTGAAAATACAAAAGGTTTGCTTTGAAAATGCAAATGGTGGTTTGCTTTGAAAATACAAAGGGTGGTTTGCTTTAAAAATGGAAATGGTGGTTTGGTCTGAAAATGCAAAAGGTGGTTTGCTTTGAAATGCAAAATGTTTGCTTTGAAAATGCAAATGGTTTGCTTTGAAAATGCAAAGACTTGCTTTGAAAATGCAAAGATTTGCTTTGAAAATGCAAAAGGTTTGCTTCGAAAATGCAAAAAGTATCCTGAAAATGCAAAAGGTTGTTCCGTTTCAAAATGAAAAAGGGGGTTCTGTGGTTTGGTTTGAGAATGGAAATGGTGGTTGGTCTGAAAATGCAAAAGGTGGTTTGCTTTGAAAATGCAAAATGTTTGCTTTGAAAATGCAAATGGTTTAGCTTTTGAAAATGCAAAGACTTGCTTTGAAAATGCAAAGATTTGCTTTGAAAATGCAAAAGGTTTGCTTCGAAAATGCAAAAAGTATCCTGAAAATGCAAAGGTTGTTCCGTTTCAAAATGAAAAAGGGGGTTCTGTGGTTTGGTTTGAAAATGCAAATGGTGGTTTGGTTTGAAATGCAAATGGTGGTTTGGTTTGAAAATGCAAATGGTGGTTTGGTTTGAAAATGCAAATGGTGGTTTTGTTTGAAAATGCAAATGATGGTTTGGTTTGAAAATGCAAATGCTGGTTTGGTTTGAAAATGCAAATGGTGGATTGGTTCGAAAATGCTAAAGGTTTGGTTTGAAAATGCAAAAGGATTGGGTTGAAAATGCAAAAGTTGGTTTGCTTTGAAAATGCGAAAAATGTTTTGCTTTGAAAATGCAAAAGGTGGTTGCTTTGAAAATGCAAAAGGTGGTTTGCTTTGCAAATGCAAAAGATGGTTTGCTTCGAAAATGCAAATGGCGGTTTGCTTCGAAAAGGCAAATGGCGGTTTGCTTCGAAAATGCAAATGGTGTTTAGCTTTGATAATGCAAAAGGTTTGCTTTGCAAATACAAAAGGTTTGCTTTGAAAATGCAAAAGGATGGATTTGAAACTGCAAAAGGTTTGCTTTGCAAATGCAAATAGTTGTTTGCTTTGAAAATGCCAAAGGTGCTTTGCTTTGATAATGCAAAAGTTGTTTGCTGTCAAAATGCAAAAGGTGGTTTGCTTCATACAAAAGGTGGTTTGCTTTGCTTCATGCAAAAGGTGGTTTGCTTTGAAAATGCAAAATGCTGTTTGCTTTGAAAATGCAAAATGTGGTTTGCTTTGAAAATACAAAAGGTGGTTTGCTTTGAAAATGCAAAAGGCAGTTTGCTTTGAAAATGCAAAAGGCAGTTTGCTTTGAAAATGCGAAAGGCGGTTTGCTTTGAAAGTGCAAAAGGTGCTTTGAAAATGCAAAATGTTTGCTTTGAAAATGCAAATGGTTTGTTTTCAAAATGCAAATGTTTGCTTTAAAAATGCAAACGGTTTACATTTGAATATGCAAAATGTATGCTTTGAAAATGTAAAAGGAGGTTCGGTTTGAAAATGCAAAAGGTGGTTCGGTTTGAAAAATGCAAAAGGAGGTTCGGTTTGAAAATGCAAATGGTGATTTGGTTTGAAAATGCAAATGATGGTTTGGTTTGAAATGGAAATGGTGGTTTGATTTGAAAATGTAAATGGTGGTTTGGTTTGAAAATGCAAATGGTGGTTTTGTTTGAAAATGCAAATGGTGGTTGAGTTTGAAAATGCAAAAGATTTGGTATGAAAATGCGAAAGGATTGGATTGAAAATGCAAATGGTGGTTTGGTTTGAATATGCAAAAGGTTTGCTTTGAAAATGCAAAAGGTTTGCTTTGAAAATGCAAAAGGTTTGCTTTGAAAGTGCAAATGAAGGTTTGGTTTGAAAAAGCAAATGGTGGTTTGGTTTGAAAATGCAAATGCTGGTTTGGTTTGAAAATGCAAATGGTGGTTGGTTTAAAAATGCAAATGCTGGTTTGGTTTGAAAATGCAAATGGTTGTTTGGTTTGAAAATGCAAAAAGTTTGGTTTGAAAATACAAAAAGGATTGGTTTGAAATTGCAAAAAGTGGTTTGCTTTGAAAATGCGAAAAATGTCTTGCTCTGAAAATGCAAAAGGTGGTTTGCTTTGAAAATGCAAATGGTGGTTTGCTTTGAAAATGCAAAAGGTGGTTTGCTTTGAAAATGAAAAAAGGTTTGCTTTGGAAATGCAAAAGGTTTGCTTCGGAAATGCAACAGTTTGCTTCGAAAATGCAAATGGTGGTTTGCTTTGAAAATGGAAAAGGTGGTTCGCTTTGAAAATGCTAAAGGTGGTTTGCTTTGAAAATGCAAATGGTGGTTTACTTTGAAAATGCAAAAGGTGGTTTGCTTTGAAAATGCAAAAGGTGGTTTGCTTTGAAAATGCAAAAGGTGGTTTGCTTTGAACATGCAAAAGGTGGTTTGCTTTGAAAATGCAAAAGTTGGTTTGCTTTGAAAATGCAACAGGTGGTTTGCTTTGAAAGTGCAAAAGGTGGTTAGCTTTGAAAATGCAAAAAGATTTGCTTTGAAAATGCAATAGATGGTTTGCTTTGCAAATGCAAAAGGTGGTTTGCTTTGAAAATGCGAAAGGTGGTTTACTTTGAAAATGCAAAGGCAAGTGCGGTTGCTTTGAAAATGCAAAGGCAAGTGCGGTTGTTTTGAAAATGCAAAGGCTAGTGCGGTTGCTTTGAAAATGCGAAGGCAAGTGATTAAAAGTCAAATCTTGACCACTTCCTGTTTGCACTCTATATTGATTTTAGAAAAATTGCTACCTTTTACGGCTGGGATTTTTGGCCGTCTTACTCAGAGTCCCCCTCCAGCTGTCAGGGCCAGACGATTTTTCCCGTCGATGAAAAATAAAAGACTTATTAATGTTAAAAATGTTGAGATTCTCTCTCCTGTCAATCACACCATGAAGGCCACGCCCCATCCGTTGGGAGGGGGAGGGACTATAAACCCGGAAGTGTGGACGTTCCGCAGTCGCTAGTAGATTGCGAGGGAGAGGTCACGACTCTCAGTCTGAGCTGTGAATAAACTGAACACTGAACACATGTCTACTAAACTGTGAGTGTGGTTTGATGTGCTTTTATGTGGTTTATTTGGAACTGTGTTTGGAAGGAATAAATGTTTTACGTGCCTTTTGACTGTGCCGCTAATTGAAAAGTGTGCCTTTTGACTGTGCCACTAATTGAAAAGTGTGCCTTTTGACTGTGCCGCTAATTGAACGTGTGCCTTTTGACTGCCGCTAAACTGTGCCTATATTTTAATATGTGTTTTGCTTTTTAAATGTAGCTTGAATTTTAAATGTGGCTTGCTGTGCAACAGTTTTTGAAAGGAAAACCCGTGAATAAACGTCTTATTAGATCACGACTGTTTAATGCAAAATTGCCGCTCATTCCGTGACTCTGCTTAGTGGAGAGATGGTGCTGATTGCGACATTTCCGGTGAGTTCAGAGGTGGCGCTCAGTGCGGATGGGCCAAAATGGAGACGCCGCCCTGAACCATTTCAGTAATTCAAGAGAGCTCACTGCCATACATATGGTGAGTGTGTGTGTTTGTTGAAAGGTTTTTAAAGCATGTTTTTGCAGTAGCAGCAGCTCGAGAGGAGTGTTTTAGAATAAAAAAGGCTTTAAACATTTGAATCATTTGGTTTAGACACATTTGTGTTCTTATTTTCAAATTACTTACATAGAATATATGGTTAGTAACAGGATTCAGTATGCTTACCACGTTCTGAAGTTATTTGGCATTTTAGTATTGGTGCTGTGTGTGAGTGTGTGTCTGTGTGAGTGTGTTTGTTTGTGTGTGTGTGTGTGAGAGTGTGTCTATTTGTTTGTGTGTATGTGTGCGTGTCTTTCTATATATGTGTGTGTGTGTTTGTGTGTGTCTTTGTGTTTGTGTGTATGTCTGTGTGTGTTTCTGTGTGTGTTTCTGTGTGTGTGTCTGTGTGTTTGTCTGTGTGTGTGTGTCTGTGTGTGTGTGTGTCTGTGTGTGTGTGTCTCTGCTGGGGTGCTTGGAGTGCAGTGGGGTTGGAATTGCTGCCCGCATCCTGCTTGGAGTGCTGTGAGGTTGAATTTGCCGCCTGCACTCTGCTTGCTGTCTGGTTAGACTTGCTGCCTGCTCTCTGCTTGGAGTGCTGTGAGGTTGGATTTGCAGCCACCACTCTGCTTGGTGTGCTGTGAGGTTGGATTTGCTGCCTGCTCTCTGCTTGGAGTGCTGTGAGGTTGGATTTGCTGCCTGAACTCTGCTTGGAGTGAGGTTGGACTTGCTGCCTGCACTCTGCTTGGAGTGCTGTGAGTTTGGACTTGCTGCCTGCACTCTGCTTGGAGTGAGGTTGGACTTGCTGCCTGCTCTCTGCTTGGAGTGCTGTGAGGTTGAATTTGCCGCCTGCACTCTGCTTGGAGTGAGGTTGGATTTGCTGCCCGCACTCTGCTTGGAGTGAGGTTGGATTTGCTGCCTGCACTCTGCTTGGAGTGCTGTGGTATTGGACTTGCAATGTTTTAAGACTCGTTCACATTTTAAACTTTAATAAATCATTTTTCCACTTGCCATGTCTGCGTGTTCTTCAACACAATGGGTACCTAATAGGCAGGAATGCCTGCGCTGTCGGAGAGCCGCTAAGAGTGCCTGGGGGAGGGGGGAGGTTGAGTGGAGATGGACTGAATGTGAGTGTGGGGGGGAGGGGAATGGCAAGGAGCGGAGTTGTGGAGTGAAGAGAGGTGGGGGAACTGAGTGAACTGCCACCACACCAGCCGTAATTGACTGAAGTGCCAGCCCACCAGCCGTGACTTCACTGAACTGTAAGTCCAAGAATCCATTCAGTCCTCATTGTCCATACTATCCCTCTGGAAACCAGTCCCTTCAGCCCACAACACCCATACTAGCGCTCCAGAGATCCAAGCAAGGATAGACGTTCCTCCTTCATTGTTGTGATTTGTAAAAATAGATGAAAATGTCTAAAATTGATTGTCCACCATCTCCTCCTTCTCTCTCACAGACTCTGTCACCTGTTTTCAGTAGAATTTCTGGCAGTTTCTGAGCTGCCAACCCACCAGGCCTGAGTTTCTGAGCTGCCATCGCACCAGGCCTGAGTTTCTGAGCTGCCAGCCCAAGAATACATTCGGCCCACAAAACCGATGTTAGAACTCCAGCAATATTGGAATTGGTGGAGAGGTGGAAAATTGCTTTGGCGGACCAGTCCTCCCGTGTGATGCTGGGACCCAACGGGTTCCACTTAGTCTAGTGTACTTATACAAGAAGAAGTTTGGATGAATATCTTACTGTTTTTACTACTACAATAAAGAAACTATTACAATCCGCTGGGGGCGACATGTTGGAGTAGTCGCACTTTTCCACGCTCCCGACCTTTTCACCTCCAACTTTTATTATAGCTCAGCCTAAGTTTTATACCTACCCATAAACATTTAAACATCATTGACAGTACCTCTCCACGCCGTAAAGATGCCAAACAGAGGAAAGAAAGCAGAGCAAAAGACAGAAGACCCGACGACCAGCTAGCAGCCATGTTAACAGAACATAAGGTATCGCTACTGGCAGAATTCAACGCAGCGTTCACCAAACTGGAAACGAAGCTGGACAATATCCAGACCACTATTTTAGATCACCAACACCGTGTTTCGTCATTAGAGTCTTTTGCCGATACCACCAGCCAAGACATACGAGCTATAACGACAATGTTAACTACGGTGACCGAAGAGAACGCCAAGTTAAAGTCTAGGCTTATCGGCCTGGAAGGCAGGAGTCGCCGAAATAACATAAGGATAGTCGGTCTCCCCGAGAATATCGAAGGCCCCCAAACAACAGCTTTTTTCTCTCAATTCCTGCTCGAGACTCTTGGCGAACACACACTGGAATCAGCCCCGGAGCTAGACCGAGCCCACCGTACGCTAACAGCCAAGCCAAGCCCTGGTGAGAAACCCAGAGCAGTTGTGATCTGCTTCCATAGATACCAGACCCGCGAGTTGGTGGTGCGTGAGGTTCGGAGGCAGAGGGGTATGCTGAAGTATAAGGATATTCCGATCCACATTTTCGAAGACTACTGTCCCGAGATAGTTGAACAATGCTCCGCGTACCGAGACGTTATGAAGGAGCTGTACAACCTGGGTCTCAAACCCTCCCTTCATTATCCAGCCAAGCTGTTCATCATGTCCGGGGAGGGAAAGAGGCGACGACTAACATCTCCCGAGGACGCTCAGGATTTCATCTCATCTTACCGTCGACGCAGACCGGGACCCACAGACAACTGACTTCGTTCGGTACGTCTATATCCGAGTGGCACAGGGGCCCAGTTAATCTACGGTTGCATGGATTAACTTTAGCTTGACTGCTCTTAGCAACTAGCTATTGCTAGCGTTCGGCATTGCTGATTATACTAGACCCCTGTTTCGAAATGTATGAGGCTGGTTCGTGACTATCTTATACCAACTTTTCCTTATATTGTCTATGTGTAATCATACTTGAAAGGTCCTTCACCAGCACATGCTATAAAATTGGGCTTAAGGGACCCACTTTGTGGTTCGTGATTTGGTCTCTGCCTTCTTGTTCTTAGCAGCTGGCCGCTAACACTGTCAGCACTCCGCTAGTTTGTTTACACTAGTCTTCCTAGCGGACTGTCTGAGCTCATTACAGCCAAGACTGTGTTATACCAATTTTATCTTATAGCGTTTCTGTTTAACAATACTTAATTGATGTTCTTTCGCCCTGAGCTTTAATCCAAGAGCCCAGTTTGTAATTTGCTAACTTTTCCAACGCTAACTCTCTCTTTATACTTTGTTAATTTTAAGACATACTATGTAACACCAAAGGAAGCTATTCTGGCTCCACTTACACGTTAGCCTGCTTATTCAGTATCACCACTTTGTTAATCTGCTTTGTCTTATTATGACTATCATCATTGCTATCATTACCATTAGTGTTAGCAATGGTATTGGCAGTGCAACTACTATGGCTATTATTTTAACTTTGTATTTATCTATGTATGTTTATCTTACTTTATTTTTACTTTCTATTTTTCAAATTATTATTACCATTGTTATTATTACTAATACTATACTTATTTTATTTTATGTTACCTTATTGACACTGAGTGATTCTGTCGCTTTGGGAGGTGGAAATATTGGGAGTTAAGATCGGATATCTCCATGCGGATGCGAGGACAACGCACCTTGGTGCAATGGGCACTCAAGGTTCAGTTGGGACATGGGGGATCTCAGGTCCGGAGACCCAGGTTTGAAAGATGGTTAAATGATATGTGTCTCACTTGTTTGTTGCGTGTGTACCTTTATTTTTTGTTTTGTTTTGTGTGTTTTAAATTTTTTTAATCTTGTTTTATATTTGTTTTTTATTACTCCTCCCCCCCCTCCACATCCCCACTCTCGGCAGCTGGCTTCGATGCGCTCTTCCATCTCATCTTGCAGTACTACAGCGCACTACCCACTCGCTTGGATATAGCTAAGTATGGCCAACACAAACGACACTCTTAGATTTGTCTCGTGGAACGTGAGAGGGATGGGAAGTCCTACCAAAACTGACAGGATCTTGGCCCATTTGCAACAGCTCAAAGGCGATATATTTTTTATTCAAGAGACCCACCTTCGCAACAGAGAGGTAACACGGCTTAAGAGAGGCTGGATTAGTCATTTATTTCACTCGAAATTTAATAATAGGGCTAGGGGTACTGCTATCCTGATTCGTAAGAACATTATGTTCGAACCACAGAAAACTGTGGAAGATCCCGCTGGCCGCTTTGTCATGGTGTCGGGCAAACGGCAAGACACACCTGTCATATTGGCCAGCATTTATGGACCCAACTGGGATGACAGCTCATTTATAACCAAATTTTTTACATCTCTCCCAAATATTGAAAATCACGATGTCATTGTGGGTGGAGATTTTAATCTGGTCCAAGACCCTATACTGGATAGATCTTCGAACAAAGCCTCTACTTTAACTAAATCAGGTAAGACTCTGCATGCTCTTGCCAAACAACTGGGGCTCACAGATCCATGGAGACTTACATTCCCCACGACTAAACTATTTTCATTTTTTTCCCACGTACACCGTACCTATACCCGTATAGACTTCTTTCTCTTAGATAACAGACTGCTCTCCAAAATCAAATCCAGTGAGTACCATATCATCGTAATATCAGATCATGCTGCGACCTCCCTCGATCTTCATTTTCGTAAACGAACTAACCCCTTTAAGTGGAGGTTCAACTCCTCATTACTAGCAGAGGCTCACTACATGCAATTCTTGCACTCCCAAATCACCTTATATTTTGAGCTGAATGACTCGCCGGACATAGAAAGAGGTATATGTAGAGCCGTGCATGTTCCTTTAACATAATGACCTCACTACTACTAACCACTCCCCATTATCTTCAGTATAAATGTAACCTTCCCACCCCTAGCTCGCCCTCTAGCTCCGGTAACGGACCACGAACAGCTAGGGCAATATGTGTGTATACGAATATAATGTATGCAATAAACTAGAGTGAAGACACTATGTGTTTGAACAGTCTTTACAGTATACTCTGGGAAGCTTCAAAAGCTTATATTAGGGGCCAACTTATCTCTTTTGTCTCCAACCTGAAAAGAACCGAGACGTCCCAAACGGCAGATCTGTTACAAAAAATAAAGGACATTGATGACAAATATGCATCTGACCCAAACCCTAACCTCTATAGAGAACGCCTTAGGCTACAAACAGACTTTGACCTCATGTCCATTAATAAAGCCAAGCTACGACTGCTCAAATCTAGGCAACACTTTTTTGAATCTGGGGATAAAGCTGCGAAGCTTTTGGCCCATCAGGCCAGAACAGAGGCGACTTCACGGCTAATTCCAGCCATTAGATCCAGCTTAGGGGAGATTCATACTGATCCTCTTAGAATTAATGAAGCATTTGCTAAATTCTACACTGAACTATACACTTCCGACTGTCCTCCCACTGCAGGTGACATGTTCAGTAGTATGACCTTTCCCCGAATTGACGATGAAGCCATGAGAGACATGGGTGGTCCCATAACCATTGCTGAGGTTCAAGCAGCCATCACATCGCTGCAAAGCGGAAAGTCACCCGGCCCTGACGGCTTCTCTGTAGAATATTACAACGCTTTCTCTGATCTCCTCGCACCAGCCCTGAGAGATATGTACAATGAGGCGTTTGTACATCGTCGCCTACCGCCCACCTTGTCGTGGGCTACTATCTCCCTAATTCTTAAAAAGGAGAAAGATCCCCTGCTTTGTAGTAGCTATAGTCCAATCTCACTCCTGAATGTGGACCTCAAAATCCTCTCTAAAACCCTTGCGCTCCATCTTCAACGAGTGATGCCCTCTATTATCTCGTTAGATCAAACAGGGTTTATACCAGGCCGACAGTCTTCCCACAATACTAGGCGTCTCCTTAACATCATCCATTCTTCGAGTAGTGAGCCCCGGAGATAGTGGTCTCCCTCGACGCCGAAAAAGCCTTCGACAGGGTCGAGTGGAGGTACCTATATGAGGCGATGGACAGGTTTGGCCTCGGTAACAGTTTTATTCTTTGGGTCAGTCTATTATATTCGTCCCCGGTGGCCTCAGTACAAACAAACGACATACTGTCGCCCCACTTCACACTTCAGAGAGGTACCAGACAGGGTTGCCCGTTATCTACACTCTTGTTTGATGTCGCGATAGAACCCCTGGCGGTCTGGTTACGCTCAGAGAAGGGCTTTAAAGGTATTACACGGTTTGACACAACTCATAAAGTATCATTGTATGCGGATGACCTGCTCCTGTACATCTCGAACCCAGTCACCTCTCTCCCTGTGATTATGAATATTTTAGAACGGTTTGGTGCATATTCTGGTTATAAACTTAACTACCAAAAGAGTGAGCTATTACCGATTAACTCATTGGCTAAGCAGCTCCCTCGCTCTTTAACCTCATTCAAATGGGCAGAGGATGGGTTTCGCTATCTCGGCGTTTTTATCACAATACCCTTATCTGATATGTTCCGCACAAACTTTCTGCCTCTGGTTGAGAAAGCCGAAAGAGATTTTGACCACTGGACAGTTTTACCGCTATACCTCGTGGGCCGGATAAATCTGGTTAAGATGGTTGTCCTACCCAAATTCCTGTATCTTTTCCAGCATGTCCCTATACTTATCACTAAATCTTTTTTTGATAAATTAGAAAGGACAATATCTACATTTTTATGGGGTAGCAAACCGGCTAGAATCCGAAAGGCGATACTGCAGCCTCCTAAGAGTGATGGCGGTTTGGCACTTCCTGACTTTAGGCGATACTATTGGGCAGCTAACTTGCAAAAACTCCTGTATTGGATGAATGATGATTGCGACCACCTACCGACCTGGGTATACATGGAAAAGACGAGTTCACGTCTCCCGTTGTGGTCTGTCCTATGCTCCCAACTCCCCCGTTCTATAACATCTGTGGGTGCAGGCCCAATTGCGTCCCTTTCGCTCAAGATATGGAGTCAACTCAGGAAAAACTTCGGTTTACAAGGCCCTTCCATCTTGACCCCACTGCTTAAAAATCACATCTTTATACCTTCAAGTACAGACCACGCATTCAAAACCTGGCATAGCAACGGTATCAGTAGTATCAAAAACTTATACAAGGATGGCATCTTTTCATCTTTCGCGGAGCTCTCGTCTAACTACAGCCTCCCAAACTCCCACCTTTTTCGTTTTTTCCAGATTAGGGATTTTGTGAAGAAGACATTCCCCTATTTCCCAAATCGCCCTCCTGAAACCCTGACTGATACCATCTTAGCTTTAGATCCCAACCGGAAGAAATGCATCTCTATTTTGTATAATTTGCTAGGGTCGGTTTTATTGAAACCTCATACCTCATTAAAAGCTGCGTGGGAGGGAGAGTTGAATAAGAAACTAACAGACCAGCAATGGGACTCTGCCTTGGATTTGATCCATTCTTCCTCCATATGTGTTCGTCATGGCCTAATCCAATGCAAAGTCCTTTACAAAGTCCACTACACAAATGCAAGATTATCTAGAATGTACCCCGCCGTCAGGGACACCTGCAACAGATGTAATCAATCTCCTGCCAACCATAGCCATATGTTTTGGTCTTGCCCTAAGCTAGCAGCCTTTTGGAGGAGTGCTTTCGAATTGATAAGCAGAGCTTACGACCAGACTATTCCTCCAAACCCAATGTCAGCCATTTTCGGTACCCCTCCCAACACCAACCTCTCTGTTGCGGTGAAACGGGTCCTAGCTTTTACAACCTTGTTAGCCCGGAGACTGATCTTGCTTAGTTGGAGGCCCACCTGTCCCCCGACACACGCCCGTTGGATTAAGGAGGTGCTTTACAATTTGAAACTTGAAAAACTTAGGTTCTCTCTCAAAGGCTCTACCAAGACATTCCTAGATACATGGAACCCTTTCTTGGAACTTGTTAACTCTCTCAACTTGTCCCCGGACTCGGAAGAGGACTGAGTGTTCTCCACCATGGTTTTGTTCTACAGCAGCTGCTTTCCCCTTAATCCCCCCCTCCCCACAATAATTTATTTAATTACTTACTTTTTAAAATTTATTATTTTTTAGTACATTTTGTTTCGTTTATTTTACCATGTGTGTGGATGTGTACGTATGTGAGTGTTGTTTGTCCCCGTTTGGTTTCGACCTGATTCGGGTGGGTTGAAGGTGGGTAAGGGTAAGGGTTTTGAGGGTCGCTTACATACTGTTGCACAATTATGCCTTGACTGTCACTGTCTGTTATCATAGTATGTATGCAAATTGCTGTGAAATTCAAATAAAAAGATTTAAATTATAAGTATTACCCCAGATTACTACCCCAGTGTGTCACGCTATCAGTACCACCACAGTGTGTCCCTCCATCAGTACCACCACAGTGTGTCCCTCCATCAGTACCACCACAGTGTGTCCCTCCATCAGTACCACCACAGTGTGTCCCTCCATCAGTGCCACCACAGTGTTTCACTGCGCCAGTTCTGCCCCATTTTTATCCCTCCATCAGTACTATCCCACTGTGTGTCACTCCATCAGTGGACGGAGAGAGGGCAGCCCAGAGAGGGGGAATAGAGAGCGTAGGAGAGAGAGTAACAGTTCAGAGAGAGTGACATCAGTAAGGATGGAGGGAGAGAGAAAGAGAGGAGGGAGAGGTGCTGCATCATTCGCCGTTTTATTTAGGATTAGGACAATTCTGAGGCGGCAATGTTTCTGTTCTCTGAGTGTCCTGAGTCTTTGGGTCGTTCCTCTACAGAGGTGATGAAGGAAGGCAGAGAATGTTATTGTCCCATGGTATAGTCAGATATATTCCAGGCAAGCAGGGAGTGAATGGTTCCCGGGGTCAGTCAGCGGGAGTGTGGGGTTGAGGTCACAGTCAGTGAAGCCGCGATCATATTGAGAGGTGAAGCAGAGTGGAGGGGAGGGGGAGCATTTTAGTCCGAGGTGATGTGTTGAACTAATTCCTCAACCTGTGGACAAAGGTCGCCCAGTCCAGTCAACCTTCAAACTGGGCATCAGAAGCCCTGAGTGGGTCCCTGGAATTTGGCATTGCCTTGCTGAGTGAAACGGATTGAAGGAAATCACACAAACAATATGAGGTGGAGAGTTGGATCTGATGGAGTTTGAAACAATATCCCCTTTGCTGGAACAATGCCGCCGCTCCCAATTTCCATCCCTCAGTATCTATCGCCACAATTCCCAGTCTTTGGAGTTTCTCAATCAATTCCCTGATTAAATCACAACCTGTCTCAGCAGGGATTTCACTCGGCTGATGTCATCTGTTTGTGAATCATTTCTAAATCTCTATTTTTAAACTCTGTTGAAACTTCACTGTCCCGGTGGAGACGGAAAATGGTATAAAATCTCCAGGAATGTTCTGTCCCAGCATTTAATTCCGAGACATTACCGGTCGCTCACGGGGACACGTCGCTGGGGAGAGAAAATGTGGGAAAAGCTTTATGAATATTACGCCGTGCAGAAAATCCTGTACGTGATCATTGCTGCCGTTGGAGTCCCTGGTAAGTGAGCAGATCAATTCAAGTTTTATAACTCCATCCGTGTGTTAACTGGTGTTGACCTGATTCTCATCATGTTACAAGTTCCCAACTGATGATCGTTGTACAAGAATATGTGAAGAATATCAATCCATGCAGTGAAATATTTGTGAATTAACGCTGCTGTGATTTGTCTTATTTTCAGACAGCTGAAACTAAGCCTCTTTTCTCTCACTGCTGCCGGCCAGGAGCCACGAGAATGTTGTTACTTCAACTGCACCATCTTGAGCCTGCTGAGATTAGCCGCTGCATGTCTAAACTAACCCCACTAACCCCCCCCCCTGTCTCTGTGCTTTGGTACATATATCCCACACCATCCATACATGGGGATAATAGGTTGCATTCCTGGCACCGTCTGGATTTCGTGTGTGGGAAAGAACTGCAGATGCTGGTTTAAATCGAAGATAGACACAAAGTGCTGGAGTAACTCAGCGGGACGCGCAGCATCTCTGGAGAGAAGGAATAGGTGACGTTTCGGATCAAGACCCATCTTCAGTCCCATTCCTTCTCTCCAGAGATGCTGCCTGTCCCGCTGAGTCACTCCGCTTTCTGCGTCGACCTTCAGGACCAGAAGGGGTGGACTCTCATTTGCAACAATTTGCCTCTGCTTCAGGAGGGAAGTGTGAAGGGCACCTTGTGTGGGGGGAGAGAAAGAGGAATATCAGGGATGATTGGATATGGCGGCCATTGTAGTGCGATCTTCCCCAGCTTTACCTTTACCTTTAGAAAGGAGATGAGGAGGAATTTCTTTAGACAGAGGGTGGTGAATCTGTGGAATTCATTGCCGCAGACGGAAGTGGAAGCCAAGTCAATGGATAGTTTTAAGGCGGAGAGTGATAGATTCTTGATTAGTGCGGGTGTCGGGGGTTACGGGAGAAGGCAAGAGAATGGGGTTGAGAGGGAAAGATAGATCAGCCATGATTGAATGGCGGAGTAGACATGATGGGCCGAATGGCCTAATTCTGCTCCTACGAGCTGCACTCTTGTGTAAAGTGTTTAAGAAGGAACTGCAGATGCTGGAAAATCGTAGACAATGCTGAAGAAACGCCGTGGGTGAGGCAGCATCTATGGAGCGAAGGAAATAGGTAACTATTTCCAGTCTGAAGAAGGGTTTCGGCCCGAAACGTTACCTGTTTCCTTCGTTCCATAGATGCTGCCTCACCCGCTGAGTTTCTCCAGCACTTTTGTCTACTCTTCTGTAAAGTCCTTTCTGAATAAGTTCCCTTATCTGTGCTGAATGCTAACCTGGTTCTGGAAGGGCAGAGTTTGGAGATAATGCAATAGATGAAGTCGTTTGCATCAAGAAGCCATTGGGATAACCTCAGTGGAAGCTTGAGAGTGATGAGTGGTGAGTGTGGAATTCTCTGTCTCAGAGGGCGGTGGGGGCAGGTTCACTGGATGCTTTCAAAAGAGAGTAGATAGGGCTCTTAAAAATAGCGGAGTCAGGGGGATATGGGGAGAAGGCAGGATCGGGGTACTGATTGGGGATGATCAGTCATGATCACATTGAATGGCGGTGCTGGCTCGAAGGGCCAAATGGCCTCCTCCTGCACCTGTTGTCTACTGAACTGACTGTGGAATAAATCCATTAACGGAGCCACTCTGCTGCCGGGTTCCATGTTGTCCCTGCCCTTCCCTCTGGAAGCCTCCCTCCTCGTCCCCATCAGATGCCGTGTTCCAGAGCCCTGATTAAACGCGGCCGGCCGCTCGCGGTTAAGTCTGTGAAAGCGGCCCCATCACAGACTGTGAGCAGCAGCAGGGTTCACTATAGAAAGGACCATTACGCCTATTGTAGCGGGTGGGTGGCTGCTCGTTCCCTCCCCACCCTTTACCCCACCCGCCGTCACCTTATCTCTTCTCCCCTGAAGCAGGCAGGCAGGTCGGGCACAGTCGGAGCCGGCTCTGACATTGTTAAACTTGCAGCAGCCGCGCACCGACTCCAACACTCCTGATCTTGAGCTGAAAGTCGAGCCGGTGTTCAGCTCCGGAGACCGTGTTGAGTAAATGCCCAGTGTCCGTTCCCTTGTCTTTCCGCAGTGAATTTAGTGGCGATTGTGATCCTGTCCCGGGGAAAGTGCGGCCTCTCCACCTGCACCACTCGCTACCTGGTGGCCATGGCAGCGGCCGATCTACTGGTCATCATCACCGTGGTCATTTTGTATCAGCTCCGATATCATTACTTTTATGGGAGTTTCCTGTCCATCACCCTGTGTGCCGTGTTAACGATGTACTGAAGTTTGCAGCTACAGACTGTTCTGTCTGGTTCACCGTCACTTTCACCTTTGATCGCTTTGTCGCCATTTGTTGCCAGAAGCTGAAAACTAAATATTGCAGCGGGAAACTGCGGCTGTGGTTCTGGCAACAGCCGGCGTTCTGCTCTGTGTGAAAAACATTCCCCGCTACTTCTCAAATGAACCCTGGTATATCATCGACAATGTCCCGTGGGGCTGTGACAATGTGGCCAGTTATTACACTGACCCCGGGTGGGTGGCATTTGACTGGATCGACACGGTTTTAACTCCACTCCTCCCTTTCGCTGTAATCCTGCTGCTCAACGCTCTGACAGTCCGCCACATTTTAGTGGCCAGTCGGGTCCGTAAGGGGCTGAGGGGTGCGAGCAAGGGGGAGAACCGCAGTGACCCGGAGATGGAGAGCAGGAGGAGGTCTATGGTTTTACTCTTCACCATCTCCGGCAGCTTCATCCTCCTGTGGCTGACGACGGTTGTAGACTTCGTCTATTATCAGATCACAGGAATTGGAAAGGATCTGAATGATTCTCAATGGATCTTTGCCCACGTCGGGTATTTGCTGAGTAATCTCAGCTGCTGCACCAACACATTTATTTACGCGGTGACCCAGTCCAAGTTCAGGGAGCAGGTGAAGTGCGCGGTGAAATATCCGCTCACCTCAGTGCTTCTGCTCAAGAATAAATCCCCGCCCTGAGCGCATCCATCCCAGAGCGGGCGGGCGGGGGCAGTCTCTCCGCTCCGGGCTCCCCCCACCTGGCAACAGGTGACGTCACGATGGGGTGCGGCAGCGAATCGGATTGGATCTTCCGCTTCACCTTCGGCCAATCAGTAGCCCCCTTC
>JAXLNO010003578.1:0-35338 GCA_038087875.1 Malacoraja senta
AGCTACGCTCATTGGTGTCAAACCCACTTTCGCCGAAGATTTTTGAACATTTTAAAATCCAGCGGCGACCAGAAAGACGCTACGACTCTTTGGGCGACTGAGGAGACTACTCACGACCATACAGGCGACACCCCGGCAACCATGTGGCGACAGCCTAGTCGCCTGTCGTCGCCTAAAAAATAGCCTAAGTGCAACAGGCCCTTTAGGCACATTCTCCAACAACACATTTAGCAACATCGTCTCTTAAAGGGAAATGTGGAAACAGAATTATTATTGTATAAAAATAGTCCATTTGACCTATTGAATCTTTTCTTAGCAGTCTCATCAGTCCCATTCCTCTCTTTTCACCCCCCCCCCCCTCCCCTGGTTTAATTGTACTCATGTTTGGTATCATCTGCCCAGACACTAATTTCACTATGTTGGAACATGTGATAATAATCAATGCCACAACCAAATGTAAGCCAATACCAATAGTCCTGCAAGTTATCTTTTCTGAAATACCCATCATCTTCCCTCTTCGAAAACACCCTGGTTTACTCTCTCTCCTCATCCCTCCCAGAGAGACATTTCCAGGTCATAACTTCTCTCTAAATGTAATTTTTTTTTTACTCACAGCACAGAGGTAGGCTTGCTGTAGCAGTTGGGCAGCACAGTGGCACAGCGGTAGAGTTGGTGCCTCACAGCGCCGGAGACCCTGGTTCGATCCTGACTACGGGTGCTGTCTGTGTGGAGTTTGTACGTTTAAGAAGGAACTGCAGATGCTGGAAAAATCAAAAGTAGACAAAAAATGCTGGAGAAACTCAGCAGGTGAGGCAGCATCTATGGAGAGAAGGAATAGGCGACGTTTCGGGTCGAGACCTTTCTTCAGTCTGACGAAGGGTCTCGACCCGAAACGTCGCCTATTCCTTCTCTCCATAGATGCCGCCTCACCCGCTGAGTTTCTCCAGCAATTTTGTCTACTTTGGAGTTTGTACATTCTCCCTGTGACCATGTGGGTTTTCTCCGGGTGCTCCGGTTTCATCCCACACTTTAAAGATGTGGAGGTTTGTAAGTTAATTGGGTTTGGAAAATTGTAAAATTGGCCCTAATGTGTCGGACAGTGTTGGTGTACGGGGTGATCGCTGGTTGGCATGGACTCAGTGGGCCGAAGGGCCTGTTTCCGCGCTGTATCTCTATAGCCTAAAGTCTCACACCCCTCCTTGTTTACTTTGCTCAAAATGTTAAACTTGTGTCTCCCGCAAACTCATTTGTCCTTGAACCAATCGCCAGCAGAAAGTGTTTCTCTCTATTTACCTTGTCTTTTAGCTTGTCGGGAATATGGAACTAATTACGTGTTTGAGCTCCATAATCAACTGGGAAAATTGCAACATTTACATCCGAGGTAACATTTTGATTAAATAATTCTTCAGTTCTGTTTGATTATCGTGTTTCTTAATTACTCACAAGAGAAAAGATAGTGAAAAGGGGCGATTAGTTAAATTTCATCAACAACTTGTAGATGTAAATCACCTTCAACCAAGTATTATGTCCCAAGGTTCTACTTTGATGCATCCAAAGAGACTTTAGAACTGCGTAATGTCATTAGGTTCTTCGATGCTGGTGTTTATCAAGGCAAATGAAGCAATTCCCTGATTTGTGAGTGCTCCACTTATGATTTTTTTTTTACTGCAACATTATTGACTCTTCAGGGGATGTGCTTTCAATTCTGAAGTGACGATGAAGAGCATACTGCTTTCCGCCGGAGGGAAAACTCTTCACTGAAATACCCAAAACACATTTCACACAGCATCTTGATTTCCAAAATTTCACAAAGCAAACTATTTACCGGCAAAACGTCCCTTGCTTAAACTGAGGATTGGCTGTGGAGGACTGTCAAGAGTTATGTAGGTGCTATAGAGCTGCACGGGAAGGTAGGCGCTCTCGCCCCCACGAGTCTCGGGCAGATGGGGCTCATCAGCCTGGGAAGGCAGTCCATCTAGGAGAGGGAAAACTCTGATTTAAAACCTCCACTGCCTTGTGGCCATATCCAGTCATGGAAAAGGCTCCAGAAGTAAACCTCAAGAAAATCCAGAGTCGGAGCCTCTAAGGCAGTTCATCGTTGTCTACAACTTTGCTCTGGCAGCTCCTGTGACGGTGTTGGTGCCAAACTGTAACGGCCCTGCTGTTCCTTTGGATCGATCAGCGACGTGGAGAGGGGGGACGTGCTGCATGGGCAACAGCCTGTCCTCCATATGACATCGCCCAGGCTTGCATCCGGACCACACATCACCTGCAAACTAGGATGCATCCCCCATGGTCAGTCATGACCGAAGGGGGCCTACTTACTATGTAGGTTAAATGGCTTGGTAAATGTAAATTGTAAATTGGTAAATTGTAAAAATTGTATATGTAAAAATGTTTCCAGAGTGTGTGTGTAGGATAGTGTTATGTGCGGGGATCGTTGGTCGGCATGGACCCGGTGCGCCGAAGGGCCTGTTTCCGTGCTATATCTCTAAACCAAAGTCAACTACCAACTAACATGCGGCACCATAGTGCAGCGGGTAGTGCTGCTGCCCCAACAAAGGGATTTGTTATCAAACTTTATCTTGCACTAAACGTTATTCCCTTTATCCTGTGTCTGCACACTGTAGGCGGCTTGATTGTAATCGCATGTAGTCTTTTTGCTGACTGGAGAATACGCAACAAAAAAAGCTTTTCACTGCACCTTGGTACACGTGACAATAATAAGATAAACTAAACTAAATTAAACAAAGTAACAAACAAACAAACAAATTTGCTGACGAGGACCTGCTCCACCCCAGTCATAAGGTCATACGTCATAGGAGCAGAATTGGGCCATTCGGCCCATCAAGTTTATTTGTCATTTAATCATGGCTGATCTATCTCTCCCTCCTAGTCCCATTCTCCTGCCTTCTCCCCAGAACCCCTGACACCCGTACAAATCACAAATCTATATATCACTGCCTTAAAAATGTCCACTGACTTGGCCACAGCCTTCTGTGGCAAAGATTTCCACAGATACACCACTCTCTGACTAAAGACATTCCTCCTCATCTCCTTCTTAAAAGAACGTCCTTTAACTCTGAGGCTATGACCTCTCGTTCTGGACTCTCCCACTAGTGGAAACATCTTCTCCACATCCACTCTATCCAAGCCTCTCGCTATTCGGTAATTCAGTCTTCAGTCATCCCTTCTGTCTGAAAGATGTGAAGGCCATTGGGAAATAGAAGTCGGGTTGCAGGCTGCACCTTCGTACGTATCATAGAAACATAGAAACATAGAAAATAGGTGCAGGAGTAGGCCATTCGGCCCTTCGAGCCTGCACCGCCATTCAATATGATCATGGCTGATCATCCAACTCAGTATCCTGTACCTGCCTTCTCTCCATACCCCCTGATCCCTTTAGCCACAAGGGCCACATCTAACTCCCTCTTAAATATAGCCAATGAACTGGCCTCAACTACCTTCTGTGGCAGAGAATTCCAGAGATTCACCACTCTCTGTGTAAAAAATGTTTTTCTCATCTCGGTTCTAAAAGACTTCCCCCTTATCCTTAAACTGTGACCCCTTGTTCTGGACTTCCCCAACATCGGGCACAATCTTCCTGCATCTAGCCTGTCCAACCCCTTAAGAATTTTGTACGTTTCTATAAGATCCCCCCTCAATCTTCTAAATTCTAGTGAGTACAAGCCAAGTCTATCCAGTCTTTCTTCATATGAAAGTCCTGACATCCCAGGAACCAGGAATCATGTGTATCATGACACATTTGACCCATCAGGACCACGCTGGCAGAACAAACGACTACCCCATTCCTTAAATCTTCTCTCACGCAATCACATTAACTCCGCTTTTATTGGTTTGCCATTTCCTACACTAAGGGGTAATTTACAATAGTCCACTCTTAATGGGATGTCAGAGAAAACTGGAGCACCTGCTGTAAATCTATTTAATTATAACGTCTGAGGCCAAGGACGCCAGGAGTTTATAAGAATTGATGCACTCCACGGATGAACTTGTTATTCATTTACAGCTCGTGGGTGGGACTGGCAAGGCCATCTTTTATTCCCCATCACTAGTGTATCTTGAACTCAGTGGCTTGCACTTATTGTAGGAAGGAGCTGCAGACGCTGGTTTAAACCGGAGATAGACGCAAACATGCTGGAGTAACTCAGCGGGACTGGCAGCATCTCTGGAGAGAAGGAGTGGGTGATGTTACGGATCCGTCAGTCTGAAGAAGGGTCTCGACCCGAAACATCACCCAGTCCTTCTCTCCAGAGATGCTGCCTGACCCACTGAGTTACTCCAGCATTTTGTGTCTATCTTTGGTTTGCACATTGTTCAATGCTACACTACCATTGTCTATTTATTTGTTTGTTTTTAAATATATATATATATATATATACTGAACGTTTTTGTTGTTTATTATGGGTTTTACAGAGTAATAGGTTTACATCTGTTGTGCTGCTGCGTGTAAGAATGTCATTGCTCTGTTTGGGACAGATGATAGTGAAACACTCTTGATTCTTGATCAAGCTGGAAAGGGTGCAGAGAAGATTTACAAGGACGTTGCCAGGACTCCAGGGCCTGAGCTCTAAGGATAGATTGAAGAGGTTAGGACTCTATTCCTTGGTGGTAGGAGGATGAGGGGTGATCTTATAGAGGTGTACAAGATCACAGAGTCTCTTGCCCAGAGCAGGAGAATCGAGGACCAGAGGACATAGGTTTAAGATGAGGGGAGAAAAATGTAATAGGAATCTGAGGGGTAACTTTTTCACACAAAGGGTGGTGGGGGTATGGAATGAGCGGCTGGAGGAGGTAGTTGAGGCAGATATTATCGCAATGTTTATAAAACATTTAGACTGGTACATGGATAGGACAGGTTTGGAGGGATATGGGTCCAACACTGGCAGGTGGGACTAGTGTAGCTGGGACATGTTGGCCGGTGTGGGCAAGTTGGGCCGAAGAGCCTGTTTCCACACTGTATCACTCTATGACTCTCTGACTCTTGACTAGTTCTGGTCATGTGTGAACCAGACTGGGTGTAGATAGCAGATTGCCTTCTTTAACGTAATTAGTGAACCTGGTTGTCTTTTACAAAAGTACAACAGTTTCCCCATCATCAGGATCGCTCTTTACCAATAGTAGCCTTTCATTGGATAATTTGAATATGAATTTCTGCAGCTGCCAACTCTTGTTTGTAGATCATTTTCATAAGCTCATAATTTATAGGAGTAGAATAAGGCCATTCGGCCCCTCAATCTACTCCACCATTCAATCATGGCTGATCTATCTTTCCCTCTCAACCCCATTCTTCTGCCTTCTCCCCATAACCCCTGACACCCGTACTAATCAAGAATCTGTCTACATGTGCCTTAAAAATATACATTGACTTGGCCTCCACAGCCGTCTGTGGCAATTAAATTAGACTGGGCCTTTGAATTACTCAGCCAGTACCACTTTACCATGAAGCACTAGGCCAGTACACAGACAGCCAACGGCAGCTGGGTTGACGGAGCTCCTGGCTGGGGCCTGGGTCGGTGTCTGGAGAGGACCCGGCGGTGATAGTGGACAGGTCGGTGCGGCGGTCGATGATGGCGCCGACCCACGGACGAGGACGGACCACGTGGAAGTGAGGACACCGCTGCTGAGCGAAGGAACAAAGGGGGACCCGGCGCGGCGGAACCACCGTGATGGGGGGTGGGGGGGGAGTACAAAGGGGGACCCGGCGCGGCAGAACCACCGTGATGGGCGGTGGGGGGGGAGAACAAAGGGGGACCCGGCGCGGCGGTACTTTGTAACATTGTCAATGCCCTCAAGGTGGCGACTATTTGCATACCTAGGCTGTGCAAGCAAAGAATTTCAACGTGACTTGTCACATGTGACAATAAAGTATTCATCCTTCATTCATTCATTTGATATTTTACAGCCTCATTTGGTCAAAAGGTCTCAGATTCTTTGCATTCGGCCTGCAATAAATTACGTTTTAAATTTGTCATTTCCTTCTTGATTTTCATTATTTTCTTGCATTGTCGTCATCATTAAAGCGCTCTCTGGAAATACCGTGTATGCACCTTTACGATAACATGGAAGTGTGCACCATTGGAGAAAATCTTGGCAGGCTGATGAAAGGGATTAAGGAAGTCTCTCGTGCTGTTTACACAGCCCTTGACGATGAAAATTGTTATTTCGAGGAAGATTGACAGTAAAGGGGATATCAGCCAGCAACAATATTCACACTGACATGTTCCAAAGTGACTACAACATATTTCTAAAAGTCTCAGATCAGCACTGTCTCTACATATGAGAGACTGATCATGAAGGAGCAGAGAAGGCGTTAAGAATTAATCAGGGCAGTCACAGTGGCGCAGCGGTAGAGTTGCTGCCTTACAGCGCTTGCAGCAACGGAGACCTGGACTCGATCCTGGCTACGGGTGCCTGTAACGGAGTTTGTACCTTCTCCCGTCCTGTGGGTTTTCTCCGGGATCTCCGGTTTCCACCCACACTGCAAAGACATTCAGGTTTGTAGTTTAATTGGCTTGGTAAAATTGTAAATTGTCCCTATTGTGTGTCGGACAGTGTTAGTGTGTGGGGATCGCTGGTCGACGCGGACTCAGTGGGCTCAGTGTTTCTGTGTTGTATCTCAAAACTAAACTACACACAGGTTAGTTAGCTGTCGAACAAAGCACAATTTATCTCTTCACGGTACCCCACACTGTACCACCAACATTTGCATTTCCTAAACCAACTAACATGGTGACCTTTGTGTGCATGAGGCAATTACTGTTGCAATTACGGGCAATATCCTGGGGCTCATCACTTGGTGTTGTGTTCAGCCTTCCTAAAGGCATTTAACACACACTGCACGGCTAGAAAACAAGCAGAATTTTATTCTGGAAACTCAACTCAATATCAAACCCTTCCCATAAAGCTTCTGCTCCTCAGTGTGTAAAACGTAGAGCAAAATTACAGTTTGTTAATATGTTACATTTTAAATTGTTCATAAATCTGCCTCGGTTGTAACTAGGGACTTTGGGCTTTTGTTTGCACTAATATTGTTTTTTTAAAGTTATTGAACTTTCTTTTCTTGAGTTTTTATTTTAAAGAGATACATCATGAAAACAGGCCCTTCGGCCCACCGAGTCCATACCGACCAGCAATCACCGGTACACTAGTCTATTCTACACACGAAGGACAATTTACCCAAGCCAATTAACCTACAAACCTGCACGTCTTTGGAGTGTGGGAGGAAACTAGAGCACCCGGAGAAAACCCACAAAGTCACAAGGAGAAAGTACAAACTCCATACAGACAGCACTCATAGTCAGGATTGAATCCGGGTCTCTGGCGCCGTGAGGTAGCAACTCTACCACTGCGCCACTGTGCTGTGTTATCTATGAGTACCGTGGTTACAGATCTGTTATGCTGTGGCAAGTAAGAATTTTATTGTTCTGTTTTTGGTGCATATACATTTAAACAATTAAATAATACATTATCTAATAAATGTAGACAATTAATACTTTTGACTTGAAATTTTCAGTCATCGGCTATTAACTCACTGAACACCACTGATATGAATTTCAAATATCACTGACAATTATATCCAATGTAATAATTTACTGATCTAGATTTGAATCTACTGTACTGTAAATGAAACCTCATCTACTGTATCCGCTGTTCCAGGTGTCGACTCCTGTACATCAGCGAGACCAAGCGCAGGCTCGGCGATCATTTCGCTGAACACCTCCGCTAAGTCCGCCTAAACCTACCTGATCTCCCAGTTGCTCGGCACTTCAACTCCCCCTCCCATTCCCAATCTGACCTTTCTGTCCTGGGCCTCCTCCATTGTCAGAGTGAAGCCCAGCGCAAATTGGAGGAACAGCACCTCATATTTCGCTTGGGCAGCTTACACCCCAGCAGTATGAACATTGACTTCTCTAACTTCAAATGTCCTTGCTTTCCCTCTGTTTCCATCCACTCCCCCGTTCTCCCACCAGTCTTAAGGGGCTGTCCCACTGTACGAGGTAATTCAAGAGCTCTCCTGAGTTTAAAAAAAAATCGAACTCGTGGTAATCACGTAGAATGTACGTTGCGGGTACGTCGGAGCTCGGGACGTCTCTTAGCGGCTCGTAACGCTAACGGCTGGTACTCGGGAAACGCGGTAAGCTCGTGAAGACTCGTGAAGATTTTTCAACATGTTGAAAAATGTCCACGAGAGCCCCGAGTACCTACGAGCGGCCATTATCGTAATTCTCCGAGTTCGAATCGGGGGAAACTCGGGAGAAATCTTGAATTAGCTCGTACAGTGGGACAGCCCCTTTACTGTCTCCGATTACATTTTATCTCTGTACCGCCCAACCCCCGGACATCAGTCTGAAGGTCTCGACCCGAAACGTCACCCATCCCTTGAGTCTGAAGAAGGGGTTCGGCCCGAAACGTTGCCTATTTCCTTCGCTCCATAGATGCTGCTGCACCCGCTGAGTTTCTCCAGCATTTTTGTGTACCTTCGATTTTCCAGCATCTGCAGTTCCTTCTTTAAAACATTATGCTGCCTGACCCGCTGAGATAACTCCTGCATTTTGGGTCTACCTTCGATTTAAACCAGCATCTGCAGTTCTTTCCTACATAGATCTGAATCTAGCTTCTTCATACATTCCCTCAAATCCTCGTTAAGCACGTCTTGTCACAGAACCCACATCCTCCACCCTTGCACAATCACATCCAGCCTCCTGACCCCTTCCTCATATCAACTGAGTACTCCCCATCCTCCTCTCCTTCAAAACTACCATTATTCCTTCAAGAAATACCCACTCTTCAAAAATGTTTTGTGTGCCATCGCCATTGAAGTATGTGAACTCCACTCTGCCCAAACCTGTAACCTCATTTCTGAGTTTCTATCCCTGCTTCAATTAATTATGATCGTAGATTTGAAGGATGGGGGACTGCGATGAGGAGAGAAAAGATCAGGACCAAAACAATCCATGTCACAAAGGTAATCTTATCTAACTAATTTGATTGAGATTTATGAGGATATAACATAGATTAATTGCGTCATACAGCATAGAAACATAGAAACATAGAAAATAGGTGCAGGAGTAGGCCATTCTGCCCTTCGAGCCTGCACCGCCATTCAATATGATCATGGCTGATCATCCAACTCAGTATCCTGTACATGCCTTCTCTCCATACCCCCTCATCCCTTTAGACACAAGGGCCACATCTAACTCCCTCTTAAATATAGCCAATGAACTGGCCTCAACTACCTTCTGTGGCAGAGAATGCCACAGATTCACCACTCTCTGTGTTAAAAAATGATTTTCTCATCTCGGTCCTAAAAGACTTCCCTCTTACCCTTAAACTATGACTCCTTGTTCTGGACTTCCCCAACATCGGGAATAATCTTCCTGCATCTAGCCTGTCCAACCCCTTAAGAATTTTGTAAGTTTCTATAAGATCCCCCCTCAATCTTCTAAATTCTAGCGAGTACAAGCTGAGTCTATCCAGTCTTTCTTCATATGAAAGTCCTGCCATCCCAGGAATCAGTCTGGTGAACCTTCTCATTACTCCCTCTATGGCAAGAATGTCTTTCCTCAGATTAAGAAACCAAAACTGTACGCAATACTCCAGGTGTGGTCTCACCAAGACCCTGTACAACTGCAGTAGAACCTCCCTGCTCTTATACTCAAATCCTTTTGCTATGAATGCTAACATACCATTCACTTTCTTCACTGCATGCTGCACCTGCATGCCTACTTTCAATGACTGGTGTACCATGACACCCAGGTCTCGTTGCATTACCCCTTTTCCTAATCGGCCACCATTCAGATAATAGTCTACTTTCCTGTTTTTGCCACCAAAGTGGATAACCTCACATTTATCCACATTATACTGCATCTGCCATGCATTTGCCCACTCACCCAACCTATCCAAGTCCACCTTGCAGCCTCCTAGCATCCTCCTCACAGCTAACACTGCCCCCCAGCTTTGTGTCATCCACAAACTTGGAGATGTTGCATTCAATTCCCTCATCCAGATCATTAATATATACTGTAAATAGCTGGGGTCCCAGCACGGAGCCTTGCGGTACCCTACTAGTCACTGCCTGCCATTCTGAAAAGGACCCGTTTACTCCTACTCTTTGTTTCCTGTCTACCAGCCAGTTCTCTATCCACATCAATACTGAACCCCCAATACCGTGTGCTTTAAGTTTGTATACTAATCTCTTATGTGGGACCTTGTCGAAAGCCTTCTGAAAGTCCAGATATAACTTCCCTTATCTACTCTACTAGTTACATCCTCGAAAATTCTATAAGATTCGTCAGACATGATTTACCTTTCATAAATCCATGCTGACTTTGTCCAATGAATTCACCATTTTCCAAATGTGCTGCTATCCCATCTTTAATAACTGACTCTAGTAGTTTCCCCACTACCGATGTTAGACTAACTGGTCTGTAATTCCCCGTTTTCTCTCTCCCTCCCTTTTTAAAAAGTGGGGTTACATTAGCTACCCTCCAATCCTCAGGAACTACTCCAGAATCTAAAGAGTTTTGAAATATTATCACTAATGCATCCACTATTTCTGGGGCTACTTCCTTAAGTACTCTGGGATGCAACTTATCTGGCCCTGGGGATTTATCGGCCTTTAATCCATTCAATTTACCCAACACCACTTCCCGGCTAACCTGGATTTCACTCAGTTCCTCCATCTCATTTGACCCCTGGTCCCCTGCTATTTCCGGCAGATTATTTATGTCTTCCTTAGTGAAGACAGAACCAAAGTAGTTATTCAATTTGTCTGCCATGTCCTTGTTCCCCATGATCAATTCGCCTGTTTCTGACTGCAAGGGACCTACATTTGTTTTAACTAATCTTTTTCTCTCCACATAGAACAGGCCCTTCTCCCCCACTTGCCCATGCTTGCAAAGATGTCCCTTCTACGCTAGTCCATCCTGCCCACATTTGGCCCATATCCCTTGACACCTTTCCTATTTGCATACCTGTCCATATGACTATTAAATGGTGTTATGGTACCATCTCCTCTGGCAGCTCGTCCCATAAACCCACCACCCTTTGCGTGGAAAAAAAATGCCTCTCAGGTTCCTACTAAAACTTTCCTCTCTCACCTTAAACTTATGTCCTCTGTTTCTCGATTCCCTGACTAGTTAAAAGATTGTGCATTCACACTATTTATCCCCCCCTATGATTTCATACATCTCTATGAGGGAAGAGCAGTAGATGGTGTCTCTTGAGGTTTTACCAATTTAGCATTTGACAAGATCCTGCATGATTCAGGAACGACTATTGTTAAGGGCTTGGACACGCTAGAGGCAGGAAACATGTTGCCGATGTTGGGGGAGTCCAGAACCAGGGGCCACAGTTTAAGAATAAGGAGTAAAAGGCCTGTCTCACGGGTATGCGGTTACTGGCGGTGAAGCAGGAAGTCGGGACCGCTCGTGGACCGACAGAGACCACGCATGGCCCGCGGGGTCGGCCCCACGCACACCACCAGAACCGTGCGGTGTTGGTTCCAACACTGCACGGTGCTCACAAAAAGTCGACAACGTTCAAAAATGTTGTCCTACCGCACAGCCGCCGCCAGTGCGGCACGAGCACCGCCACAGCCGCCGCCAGTGCGGCACGAGCACCGCCACAGCCGCCGCCAGTGGACCGTGAGCACCACTAGCACACCGCGAGCCGAATTGACATAATCGCGTAGCGCGTTGCGTTGCGCGATGACATCATCGCATAGCGCGTTGCGTTGTGCGATGACGTCTTCACCCGACGCCGCGCGACATCCATTCCAGTCGGCCCGTGGGACAGGCCGTGCGGTGACCACCCGGCATACGCGCGGCAACAGCTTCCGGTAAGGTTTAATTTTTTTTTACTTACCGCAAGCTCGTGGGACCGGCCTTACGGAGATCACTCGGCATCCGTGCGGCGCTCCCGCGGCATATGCGCTGCGCTCATGCGGTTGCCGCGCGGTCCCCGCTTCCGGCAACGCCGCGCTTCACCGCCAGTAACCGCCTGCCCGTGGGACAGGGCCATAAGCCATTTAGAACGGAGACGAGGAAACACTTTTTCTCACAGAGAGTGGTGAGTCTGTGGAATTCTCCGCCTCAGAGGGCGGTGGAGGCAGGTTCTCTGGATGCTTTCAAGAGAGAGCTAGATAGGGCTCTTAAAAATAGCGGTCAGGGGATATGGGGAGAAGGCAGGAACGAGGTACTGATTGGGGATGATCAGCCATGATCACATTGAATTGCGGTACTGGCTCGAAAGGCCAAATGGCCTATTGACTAGATTCAGGAATAACGCTTTCCACACAGTTATCAGCCTACTGAACAGTCCTTCCATAAGCTAGGGTGTAGTCCCCATCTTCAAGTTTGGGATCCAAGGCGAGCTGGCTAATTGGGTCTAAAACTGGCTTGGTGACGGGAGGCAGAGGGTATTGGTAGAAGGATGGCTCTTTTCTGATGGGAACTCTGCAACTAGTGGTACACCACGGAGATTAGTGCTGGGGCCATTGCAGTTTGTGATATGCATCAACGACTGGAAGGCAATGTAAAAGGTAGGCTTGGTAAGTTTGCGGATGAGATGAAAATTGTTGGTGTGTCTAAAGCTACTGCTGGATATATATCAAATGGTAAGTTGAAATTTTCTGGAAGTGATTGTTGCAACGGTTTCTTGGCCTGCCTCAGTAAAATATCCAATACTCTGCTGCCAGCATCTTATTCATAACAAGTACAACTTGCCCACCACCTCATTAATCTGCATTGCCTCTACTTTAAATTCTCATGTCTGTTTTCAAATCACTCTGTGGTCTCACTCCTCCCTGTCTGTGGTCTCTCTGCTTCTCCTGTTCTAGCCTCAAACATTCCTCATTTAAAATACTCCTCAGCCAGCCATGCCTTCAGCTCCCGAGGCCATAAACTCCGCTTCTCTCTTTAACTCTATTATGGTAGCAAAAAAAACAACAATCCACTGGAGGAACTCAGCATGTCAGGCAGCATCTGTGGAGGGAAGTGGATGGATGACATTTTGAGCGTAGGTTCACAAGCTTAATTCCCGGGATGGCAGGACTGTCATATGCTGAGAGAATGGGAGCGGCTGGGCTTGTATACTCTGGAATTTAGAGGGATGTGAGGGGATTTTATTGAAACCTATTGTCTATTGAGTCGGGGACCCTTCATTTGTGACCCCTACAGAGGAAATCGGCAGCACAGTGGCATAGCTGGTAGAGCTTATAGCGCGCCAGAGACCCGGATTCAATCCTGACCTTGTGTACTGTCCGTGTGGAGTTTGCACATTCTCCGTGTCATTGAGTGGGTTTCTTCTGAGTGCTCCGGTTTAGACAATACACAATAGGTGCAGGAGTAGGCCATTCGGCACTTCAAGCCAGCACCGCCATTCAATGTGATCATGGCTGATCATCCCCAATCAGTACCCGTTCCTGCCTTCTCCCCATATCCCCTGACTCCATTAACTTTAAGAGCCCTATCTAGCTCTCTCTTGAAAGTATCCAGAGAACCGGCCTCCACTGCCCTCTGAGGCAGAGAATTCCACAGACTCACAAGTCTGTGTGAAAAAGTGTTTCCTCATCTCCGTTTTAAATGGCTTACCCCTTATTCTTAAACTGTGGCCCCTGGTTCTGGACTCCCCCAACATCGGGAACATGTTTCCTGCCTCTAGCGTGTCCAAACCCTTAATAATCTTATATGTTTCAATAAGATTCAGTATTCAGTCAGTATTTCTTTAATATCATTTCACTGAGTACTCGCATACACAGAGGAAACGAAAAAACATTGCTCAATCGGTTTCCATTCAGTGTAAAAAAAAAGATAATACATAGAGCTTTAAAAACAAATTAAAATTACCATTCTTAAAAAGAAAGTAGGCCTAAAAATTAACAATATAATAAAAACAGTCATTCTGATCGACAGTGGCTTCACAGTGGCTTTACTTGACAGGTGCCTAACTGTCAAAGTATGGATGTGTGGATGAGCGATATTTTGGGAAGGGACAAAGTCCGTTAATCAGTCTTATTGCCTGTGGGAAGAAGCTGAGGAGCATCCTGCTAGTTTTGCAGCTGATGCTCCTGTACCTCTTCCCAGATGGCAGAATGGAAAAGATGTGATGTGATGGGTGGTAGGGGTCCTGGATGATGGAGATGGCTCTACTGATGCTCCTCTTCTTGTATATCTCCACCAGGAAAGGGAGTGGGGCACCGATAATCCTGCTGGCGGTCTTCACTATCCTGTTTAGTTGATATTGTTCGTAAGCCTTGCAGCTCCCGAACCAGGAAGTGATGCCGTAGGTTATTATGCTTTCAATTGTGCCCCTATAGAAGGTTCTTAGATGGACAGTGGGGAGACCTGCTTTCCGAAGTCTCCGGAGAGGGTGGAGTCGCTGTTGAGCTCTTTTGACCACTGCTGTGGTGTTGGTCATAGAGGTCAGGTCATCCGACAGGTGGAGTCCTAGGAACTTCACACTGCTGACCCTCTCCACAGCAGTTCCATCAATATACAGCGGTGTATGGTGTTGTTTTCCCGCCCTCCTGAAGTCGACCACCATCTCCTTAGTTTTTCCCACATTAAGAGTGAGGTTGTGGGATCTGCACCATCCTGTGAGCAGCTCCACCTCCATCCTGTACGCCGACTCATTATTGTCGCTGATGAGACCCACCACTGTTGTGTCATCAGCGAACTTGTTGATATAGTTGTTATTGAGTCTAGCAGTACAATCATGTGTAAGCAGACTAAACAGCAGGGGGGTTAGGACACAGCCTTGGGGTGAGCCAGTGCTCACGGCGATGGTTTTTGATGTCCGACTGCCCACCCTGACTGTCTGCTGCTGTTGTGATAAGAAGTTAAGGACCCAGTTACAAGTGCCAGTATCCACCCCTAACAGCCTCAGCTTCTCCACCAGCTGCTGTGGAATGATCGTATTAAAAGCAGAGCTGAAGTCTAAAAAGAGGATCCTGGCATGTATTTTCCGGTCGAGGTGTGACAGTGCGAGGTTCAGTTTAGTGGAGACTAGGTCTAGTGGATCTAGGTCGGCAGGGAGACAATTTTTAATATGCTGCATATTATCCTCTCATCCTTCTAAATTCCAGAGTATACAAGACCAGCCGCTCCATTCTCTCAGCATATGACAGTCCCGCCATCCCGGGAATTAACCTTGTAAACCTACGAAGCACTCCCTCAATAGCAAGAATGTCCTTCCTCACATTAGGGGACCAGAACTGCACACAGTACTCCAGGTGTGATCTCACTAGGGCCCCGTTACAACTGCAGAAGGACCTCCTTGCTCCTATACTCAACTCCTCTTGTTATGAAGGCCAACTCCTCTTGTTATGAAGGGCTTAATTAGGAAAGGGAAAATAGATTATGAAAGGAAACTGGCAGGGAACATAAAAACTGACTGCAAAAGTTTTTATAGATATGTGAAGAGAAAGAGATTAGTTAAAACAAATGTAGGTCCCTTGCAGTCAGAAACAGGTGAATTGATCATGGGGAACAAGGATATGGCGGACCAATTGAATAACTACTTTGGTTCCGTCTTCACTAAGGAAGACATAAATAATCTGCCGGAAATAGCAGGGGGCCGTGGGTCAAAGGAGATGGAGGAATTGAGTGAAATCCAGGTTAGTCGGGAAGTGGTGTTGGGTAAATTGAATGGATAAAGGCCGATAAATCACCAGGGCCAGATAGGCTGCATCCCAGAGTACTTAAGGAAGTAGCTCCAGAAATAGTGGATGCATTAGTGATAATTTTTTCAAAACTCTTTAGATTCTGGAGTAGTTCCTGAGGATTGGAGGGTAGCAAACGTAACCCCACTTTTTAAGAAGGGAGGGAGAGAGAAAATGGGGAATTACAGACCAGTTAGTCTAACATCGGTAGTGGGGAAACTGCTAGAGTCAGTTATTAAAGATGGGATAGCAGCACATTTGGAAAGTGGTGAAATCATTGGACAAAGTCAGCATGGATTTAAGAAAGGTAAATCGTGTCTGACGAATCTTATAGAATTTTTCGAGGATGTAACTAGTAGAGTGGATAGGGGAGAACCAGTGGATGTGTTGTATCTGGACTTTCAGAAGGCTTTCGACAAGGTACCACATAAGAGATTAGGATACAAACTTAAATCACACGGTATGGGGGTTCAGTATTGATGTGGATAGAGAACTGGCTGGCAAACAGGAAGCAAAGAGTAGGAGTAAACGGGTCCTTTTCACATTGGCAGGCAGTGACTAGTGGGGTACCGCAAGGCTCAGTGCTGGGACCCCAGCTATTTACAATTTATATTAATGATCTGGATGAGGGAATTGAAAGCAACATCTCCAAGTTTGCGGATGACACTAAGCTGGGGGGCAGTGTTAGCTGTGAGGAGGATGCTAGGAGACTGCAAGGTGACTTGGATAGGCTGGGTGAGTGGGCAAATGTTTGGCAGATGCAGTATAATGTGGATAAATGTGAGGTTATCCACTTTGGTGGCAAAAACGGGAAGGCAGACTATTATCTAAATGGTGGCCGATTAGGCTCAGTGGGGGAGGACCACAGTCTAGGGTCCTTCCGCTGCTGGACATGGGGGCAAGGGTGTGGTGGAGATGCCTTTTCAAAATAAGGGAAGGGATTCCACGCCAGTGGGCCACATGAGTGGCAAGGGTGGAGGATACATTTGTGTAAGCAATATTGAATGTATGTATAGACTCCGAGAATGATGGATGGAGTTTTGTAAGGATCATGTATTGTGTACATTTATTTCTCGAATAAAGTATATATTGAATTTTTTTTTAATTGTTCAAGTAAAATAAACCCACTGATGGTTAAAAAAGATTGTTTGTTCTCCATATTGCAGCATCTGCAGGCTCTTGTGTCTCCAAACATTTAATGTGCTCTCTGAAAGTCATCTAGCTTATGCTCATCTACATTGATAGATCTTTATATGACTTAGTCAAGCTTCATTTACTAAAACTCCACATTTAAGGATATTAAAATGTTGTAAACAAAATGCACATGGCTTCCAAACTTCTTGTACAATAAAAAATAGTTATAAAACAGAAAAGCTTTAGATGACTTCTAACCATCGGCAGATCCGCTGATGCTGCAAATCTCAGGTCATTTTCTTTGCATCATTTGATTGACTAAAAAAATGATTCATCTGCTTTTAAATCTCACTGCAGAATTCCACTGTCAAAAACCCTAAGTACTCTTCGATGCAGGGAGTAATATTTACTTAGTCTATATCACAATTAGTTTAGTTTAGAGACACAGCATGGAAACAGGCCCTTCAGCCCACCGTGTCCGCACCGACCAGCGATCCCCGCAGACTAGTTCTATCCTACACATTAGGGACAATTTACAGAAGCCAATTAACCTACAAACCTGCATGTCTTTGGAGCGTGGGGAGGAAACTGGAGCACCCGGAGATAACCCACGCAGGTCACAGGGAGAACGTACAAACTCCGTACAGACAACACCCGTAGTCAGGATCCAACCCGGGTCTCTGGCGCTGTGAGGCAGCAGCTCTACCCGCTGCGCCACCGTGCCGCGCTGTGATGTTGTTCTCAGCCCATCCACCATTACAAAATTAGCTTCTGCTCTGTTCCACTTTAAAACTCTAACACAGATTCCAATGTGTGGATATCTGCATTCAGGATAATCTAACATTCAATATATATCTTTATAACCCCACTAAGCATTGAAGCTATCAGGCAAGACATTCATATTGCACTCATTTGGATTGTTAAAATTATTCGCAGACCGTGCTGAAGATGTTAATCTGCCATATCAGTGTTGTGTTTGGAGAGAATATCGAGAGCTGCACAACACTAAAATGCGATCCAGGAGGTGGAACAACAGTGAGAGGAATTTGGATGTGATAAATTAACATCACGCAAGAAGCTCTGGCAAACTGATGTGTTTTCCCCGTGTCGTTCTACACAAGTACCACCAAATAAATGAATGCTTGTGACAAACCTTCAATGCTATTGATATAAATTGGCAATAAAACACCATCAAATACACACAAGATAAAAGCCTTCACTTTGGAAAAGTAGCAAATTTCTCTTGTATGAAAAAACTTTATTGTCAACGTAGAAGAATTAATCAGCTGTTATCAGTGTCTGTGTTACATCCAGAGGAGAATCTCTGAACAGGACTATTAAATCCATAACTGGTTAGGTCGCTTGGATAGTTTGAAGAGCAATCTTTCAAAGAGAAAGGGAAACAACAAAACAATAACTAACAGGCTTACCTGGTTATTTATCACTGTGTGTCAGAGAAAATTGAGTACAACTCAGACACCGCCATAATATCAAATAAACTCATCGCTCAACCTCTGGATCTTGACCTTGAGGTCCATCTGCAACTGGCTTCTGAACTTCCTGACTTGCAGACCTCATTCAAAATAGAATTGTCGGAACATTTCTTCCACCCTGACCCTCAACACTGGTGCCTGCCTCTCTAGACTGAGTGCTCAGTATCATACTCTTCTCCCTGTACACCCGTGACTGTGTGGCCAAGTGCACTGGCAGCTCGACGAGGACACCAGTACTGCTGGCTGGATCGACAACGACAACGAGACGAAGTATAAAGACCATGAACCTTGTGACATGGTGTCAGAGCAACAACCTAGTTGACCTAAGCAAGGGTGCCTGGGGTGGGGGGGGGGGGGGGGTGAGATGGATGAACACAATCCTATCCTCATCAAAGGAACTGCTATTAAGACAGTTGAAAACCTTAAGTTCCTAGTCGTGTATATATCCAGTAAACTGACCTGGTCCCTTCACACAGATGAGGTGAGTCACACAGATGAAGTGGTTTAAAAAACGCACCTCACCGTATTTCTTTCTTAGGCATCCGAGACGATTCGGCAAGTCCACAAGAATTCTCCCGAACTTCTACAGGTGTGCTAACAGCAAGACAAACCTTAACCAGAGTTTAATTCAGTAAGTAGCAAAAGCAGAAAAGCTACGATCAGATTGAGGGTTGACGCACAAAGTCTAGGCATACCTGAATATTTCAGATACTGACTACACATTTCCAACAAGCCCTGCTTTCATTTAGATTCTTCCATTGCTCTCATACAAAAACACAGCAATATGGATTTTTCCAGTCAAAAAACCCAACTACTAAATGGCTGTTTCAGCTGCAGTAATTTGCTGGACGATTTGTGCAATTTGTATGCATGCAGGAGACAGTCAGAGTTACAGCTGGACGAGCTGACAGGTCTGAAGAGGTAGACATCACACACACACTGTTCTGCACACAATAAGAAGGCTGTTTCACAGTTCACTGCACACATTTACCATGTTTACTTTGGTTACTTGCTCGCACCCTGGAATCCATTTATTACCCGAGAAGTAGTTTCCAACAATGCAATTTCCAGCTCCAGAAGGATGCTGTGAAGCTTAACGCAGTTAATAAATTGTTCTTTTCATTTTTGCTCAGGATTAGCACCCAAAAAAAAATCAATTTTACTCCGTAAATTTGTGATTAGGTTGAAAAGGCAATAAAATAGCTTATTATTATCCTTGAGAATCTGATGTCCCATATAAGGGGTCAGCAATCCCAACAATGCCCTCTTAAACTCACCAGTTATGGAGAACAGAAAATAATTGAAAAGCAGATCACCAAATGTTTCATGCTTACAGGTGGCATTTGCTTCCAGCAGCCACTTTGTCGCATATTATTATGAGAAAAAAATGAACAACTTGAGAAATAGAGACTTTTGGGTGGAAGTGGCTGCTTTCTACTTATTCTGCTGGTGGAAATCAGCAGGTCAGACAATGGACAGGAGGCAAAGGGACAATTGACGTTTCAGGTCGAGATCTTGCATAAACATCCAACCTTTCCTTTGCATCCACAGATAGGCCTGATCCATTGAGTTCCTCCAGCAGTTTATTTTTTACTCCCTTTTAGGGGAGATCAGATTCTCAACAATAACAAGCTAATTTTGTTGAACCTTTTTGCTTTTTTAAACCCTTCATAGACCCATTGGGTTAAATGGATGTTTTGGGTGTCCCAGCATGTGCAGTTCCTTATGCCGCAGCTTTGCACGAGTACTACATCACTCACTGCGCACTGTGTGCGCACACTTGCTGAGCATGAGGCATGAAGGCCAAGGGCGTAGATGTACATGGAACATACAGCACAAGAAAAGGCCCTCGGTGTCAAACATGATGTCAACACCATCACTCATCCACTGCACATAATCCATATCCCTCTATTCCATGCATATCCATGTCTCTTAAAAACCACAATTGTATCTGCCTCAACCACCACCCCTAGCAGTGCCTTTCAGGACCCCACTGATCTGTGTAAAAAAAAAAAATTACCCCACACATTTCCTTTAAACTTTGCCCCTCTCACCTTAATGCTTTGCCCTCTAGTATTTAACATTTCCACCCTGGGAAAAAGATTCTGACCGTCTATCGTATAGATCTAAGCCTCTCATAATTTTATATACTTCCAACAGGTCTCCCCGTAAATACAACCATTCAGTTTTTTGACTTTGGGGAATTAGAGGAGAGTTGGGGAGTAAAAGCCCTGTCCCACCGTACGAGTTCATTCAAGAGTTCTCCCCGAGTTTGACCTGATTCGAACTCGGAGATTTACGGTAATGGCCGCTCGTAAGTACTCGGGGCTCTCGTGGACATTTTTCAACATGTTGAAAAATCTTCATGAGTCTTCCCGTGCTTACCTGCCGTTAGCGAGTCTTCCCGTGTACCTGCCGTTAGCGTTACGAGCCGCTAAGAGACGTCCCCGAGCTCCGACGTACCCGCTACGTTCATTCTACGTGCTTACCACGAGTTAGATTTTTTTTTTTACTCGGGAGAGCACTTGTATTTGTCCCGCTTGTACTGAATGAATTCGTACAGTGGGACAGGGCCATTAGATTTTGCTCTTAGGGCTAAAGGAATCAAGGGATATGGGGAAAAAGCAGGAACAGGGTACTGATTTTAGATGATCAGCCATGATCATATTGAATGGCTCAAAGGGCTGAATGGCCTACTCCCACACCTATTTTTTTTTCTATGAATGAAATGATGTGCATCATATAAAAGTTCTCTCCTCACCATAACTTTCTTGGTACACTTAGCTCATCTTTCTGTCTCTCCTTAAGGCATCAACATTTGCTGTGCTCCTGTTCTGTAGAAACGAGGAGACCTTCAATGTCATTCATAAGTGGCCATGCTTCGCAAGAGAATTGTACCAGAAAGTGCCACAGGCAGTGTGATCAGCAACGGCATTGTGAGTGAAACAGATCCTGATATTAACAGATGCCCGCTGAGTTATTGGACATCTATCATCAGTAACAGAAATCTTGGATAATTGCTTCCTAGATCCAGACCATGGTCTTTTAAGCTGCCACTCCACAGAGATCAGATAGTTCAGTAAATGAAAGAAATTGAGCATGCATTTTCCAATCTGGAGTAATTTAGCACTGCAAATGTTTTCAACAGGTTTAGGTTTATTATTGTCAGGTTCACAGGTACAGTGAAAAACTTTGTTTTGCATGCTATTCAATCAAATCAGATAACACTATACGTAAATACAAACGTCAAACTCAAGTAGACTTGGAAGAGCAAAGGGTAGAGCAATAGAGTGGAGAATATAATAATAATAATAATAATAATAGATTTTATTTATGGGCGCCTATACAAAAGTCTCAAGGACACCTTACAAAATTTACCAAAGAAACATATAATCAGAGTAAAATAAGTTATAAAGACATCACCAATACACAAATTAAAGACAGAAATTCGATCCAAAAAAGACAGCAAAAAAGTTCAGAAACACAATGTGAAGAGAGAGCAGCGGCAGCCAAACCACGCCAGCGTCCACTCTCCCTTCCGACCGCCATCTTGGACATAGACTAACATAGACACTACACACTACACACAAAATCATCCCCCCACAATGGTTACCACTGTGGGGGAAGGCACAATGTCCAGTCCCCAACCCCAGTTCTCCCCAAAGTCAGGCCTATTGAGGCCTCCACAGTTGCCTCTACGGAGGCCCGATGTTCCTGCCCGTTCTCGCCGGGTGCAGTTGCCCCGGCGTCGGGAGAGTCCTCGCAGCGGCTGGGATGGCTGGAACGGCCGATTTCCTACCGGAGTCCGTGACACCTGAAGCCGACAAGGCCGCGCTGATTTGGAGCTCCGAGGCTCCCGATGTTAGAGTCGGCGCCGCCGCCCGCTCCACAGACCCGCAGCCCGGAGGTGTTGAGCTCGGAGCTCCAGCGCGTCGATCCAGCGCGGCGACCCAGGCAAGGCATCGCCCGCTCCGCTCCGCAATAGCGCTCCAGCGCTGTGCCGCCACCGAAGCTGAAGGTGCTGGGCAGTCCCCGCCACAAAACGCCGCTCCAGGCCCGATGGTAGGCCGCAGGGACGGGTCGAGGGGGCAGCCCGGAGAAAAAGCTGCCTCACCGACCAGGTAGGGACCTAGAAAATAGTTTCCCCTTTACCCCCCCACATGAAAAGTCAAAATTCCCCAACAGACATAGACCAAGAAAACTAAAAACTAAGGAAAAAAAAGTGAATTTAACGGACGGCTGCTGGTTAGCAGCAGTTCCCCAAGATAGCTCCTCCTCGTATAGTTCTCTAGACAATGTCCACAATATTTTGCACAGCTATATGGATGTGCAAACATTGTGGCAGCGAATGCAGGACACAATGGAGGTTTGCATTATTCTAAATTTGCATAAATGCTTTTGAAATGGAAAAAAAAATGCTGAAACCACAAAACTGATTGTTCAACCTCATTCATCTTAATTCACTTTGCCCTCTTGTCATTAGCACATGTATTGTCACCTTCCAACTATGTCCAGTCAAAATTGGAGAGAAAAACTGTGTGTAGGGCAAGTTTCAAGGACAATCACTCCCCAATATGCCATCCTATCCGAGTCTCATTGCATTTCATTGCCTGATTGCCCTTAGAGAGTTCTGGTTCATCCACAGAATGCAATAAATTTAACATAAATGAAAGTCCTGTATTTTACATCTCCAGATGCAAATATTTAATTATAATTGAATTTTCTTTTATAAAAAGAAAGCAACCCAAGAGTATTTTTTACAAAATTTCTGACTTCCAAACCAAAAAAGGATTGATTATATTTAATATACATATCGATCGAGTGTTGAGTGCCAATATCAAATGCTTTAAATCATTCTAAAATTTTAATGAGAGCACTTTGTGTGCATTATGAAACATTACTTCAACCAAATCACATGCAGAGATGTGAACATTTGCTAAAATGATATGGATCTACATATTGTGCTCTCTTTAAATCATCTGTTTAATATAGTGTGTGCTACTTAGTACAACAAATAACCCTGGAGAACATTTGAAACCAATATCATAGTTTCCTACTCAATTTTTCGTAAAGCTTTTCACTTTGATCGCCAAGTTCAGGACATCACAGGGATTATAAGGTCATAAGTGATAGGAGCAGAATTAGGCCATATGGCCTATCAAGTCAACTTTGCCATTCAATCATGGCTGATCTATCTCTCCCTCCTAACCCCATTCTCCTGCCTTCTCCCCGTAATGTCTGACACCCGTATTAATCAAGAATCTATTTATCTCTGCCTTTAAAATATCCATTGACGGCCCCCACAATCTTCTGTGACAAAGAATTCTGCAGATTCACCACCCTCTCACTAATGAAATTCCTCCTCATCTCCTTCCTAAATGAATGTCCTTTAAATCTGAGGCTATGACCTCTAGTCTTAGACTCTCCCACTAGTGGAAACATCCTCTCCACATCCACTCTATCCAAGCCTTTCACTATTTGGTGCATTTCAATGAGGTCCCCCCCCCCCTCATTCTTCTAAACTTCAACGAGTACAGGCCCAGTGCCGTCAAACGCTCATCATATGTTAACTGAATCATTCGTGGGATAATTCTTGTAAACCTGGTATTCTGAAGGTTTACTAATGTAACACACCAATATCCATTCGACTTTGCTGCAAATTTTTCAATTCAGACTGTCAAATGCAATTATTGATATAGCTGAATTATATTACCATAATCTTTGTAATTGGATAGAAGCACTGCCCGACTCGAGTTTGACAACCACACCACTTTTAAAAGATTGGAAAATAAAAGTATTAGCAAGGCTCAGATTTGGCTTTCCTCATTTCAGGTTATGAAAAAGGTTTTTGTATAAAACCATTCAAATCTCAGAATCAGCATGTGACACAAGAAAAAAGTTACAGTGTTTTTTTGTCATGTGTCCCAGTATAAATATACACTCATGCACACATAAAAAAACAATAATAGTGCAATAATAGTCTATGTAGTTCAGAGTTTATTTGAGGTTGGAGTGTTTAATAGCCTGATGGCTGTAGGGAAGAAGCTTTTCTTGAACCTGGACGTTACAGTTTTCAGGCTCCTCTACCTTCTTCCCGATGGCAGGGGTGAAATGAGTGTGTGGCCAGGATGGTGTGGGTTTCTAATGATGCTGGCTGCCTTTGAGGCAGCGACTCCTATTAATCCCTTCGATGGTGGGGAGGTCAGAGCCTGTGATGGACTTTTTGCAGTTTTCTTCGCTCCTGAGCATTCAAGTTGCCGAACCAGGCAGAGATGCAACCAATCAATATGCACACTATTGTACACCTGCAGAAGATCAAGAGAATCCTCTCTGACATACCAAATATCTGCAATGCGTTGATGGGCTTTCTTTATAATTATATATATAGATATACATATATACATACACACACACACATATATATATATATATATATATATTTATTTCCCCCCCCCCCCCCATGGGATGGAAGATTGACATTGAAGTTAAATCTACTTCTGTATTGTGCGAAGAACTATGTTCTGTAGTCAATTTCAATATTTAAAAAAGATCTTGGAATGAGCCACTAGCCAAGTGGTTTGGCTGCCTCATCGTGCCAGCATTCCAGGTTCAATGCTGATCCCCAGTGCCATTGGTGTAGAGTATCTTGGCTTTCACATAACCACATGGGACCCCCTAGATCCTCCAGTTTCCTCCTACATTCCCTTCAAGTCTATAAAACAACAAAATGCTAGAATAAATCTCAGGGTCAGGCAGAATATCTGGAGGACAGGAGGATATGGATAGGCAAGGTTTCAGGTCAAGATCCTTCAGGGAGGTGGGGGGGCAGATCAGAGCCTGGCAAGTGATAGATGAGTACAGGTGAGGGAGGTTTTGTTTGGCAGATGGGCAGACAAATGGCTAGAATTGAAACAGAGAAAAGGATGCAAGATAAGGAGAGTAGAGGAATGAAATGTAAAGCCAGAAGGAGGGATATAGGTGGAAAGGGATTGGGTAAGTGGAAGGGGGGGGGGGGGGGGGGAGAAAGAGTAGCGGCAGGATAGTGAGGAGAAGTGGATACCCACCAGGGTTGGGCATTGGGAAGAGAGGGGGTAAAAGAAAGGGCGGGGGGCTGTTTTACCTAACATTGGCGAATTCAATGCCTTCAAGTCACGGGCTCATGAGTAAACTAGAGGCTTAAATAGGCTTGCATTCATGAACCATTGTTGCCTTTATGCTCAACTATCCTTCCAGCATACATAGGTCAGTCATGTGAATAAGACATGAACAGCAGCAGAACTGTACTCAGAATCGCCATCATCAGGACAAGACAAAGCAAAACATTACAAAATTGGGTGCACTTTGTTTAATTTCTTATAACACGAGGGCTTTTAAGAAATGGAAATCAGGCTCTCATGAGTACTGCCAGCAGGATATAAATTATATCACAACACGACTGTTTATAACACACATTAAAAATGAAAATGGTGGAGTAGGATTAAAGCCAATTAGGTATAAGTAGGAAGAGATGTTTTATAGGTCAATACATTCCCGTGAGATGGCTTCCATTAAAATGAGTGCAAACATCTTTGCTGTGTGGGTTTGGATTGCTTTGATTTTGAACTTCTTTTTTTAGTTTTTGAAAGAAGAGCCATTAGATCAGCTCCATCAGGTTTAAAAATCCTTTTAACTGCAGATCCACATGTCCAATGGACCATCACACCTCATTTACTATTACTGTATCCAATTACTAGCTGAGTGTTTCACATGAAATCCTTACTCAAACAAAAGTATTCTCAGAGTCATATTGCGCAGAAAACGGACCTATGCCCATGTTGACCATCAAATGTCTCTCGACACTGACCCCATTTGCCAATACCTAGCCCGTAGCCTTTTATGCCCGAGTGATCCAAATGTTCATCGAGATGCTTCTTAAATGTTGTGAGAGTACCCATCTCCACCACCCATCTAGCACTGGCATCCAGATTCCAACCAACCTCCACTGAGAAAAGTTCTTCCTCAAATCTCCGACATACGACCTACAGTTTCAAACACCTCTGCTTTGGCATGAAGTTTTCTACTATCTACCCCCTCTGTTCCTCTCAGAAATTAGCATTGCTCTTTTAGGACACCAGACACCCTCTTCCACTCCAAAGAAAACAAACCCAACCTCTCCAGTAACTGAAGTGCTCCCTCCCATGCAACATTCTGGCCAACGCCCACGCATCTTCTCCAGCACAATCACACCCTTCACATATGGTGAGCATTTGACGGCACCGGACCTGTACTCGCTGGAGTTTAGAAGAATGAGGGGGACCTCATTGAAACGTACCGAATAGTGAAAGGCTTGGATAGAGTGGACGTGGAGATGATATTTCCACTAGTGGGAGAGTCTAGGTCCAAAGGTCATAGCCTTGAATTAAAGGACGTTCTTTTAAGGAGATGAGGAGAAATTTATTTTGTCAGAGTCATAGAGATATAGAGTGATAGTGTGGAAACAGGTCCTTCAGCCCAACTTGCCCACACTGGTCAACATGTCCCAGCTACACGAGTCCCGCCTGCCTGCGTTTGGTCCATATCCCTCCAAACTTGTCCTATCCATGTATCTGTCCAACTGTTTCTTAAACGTTGGGATAGTCCCAGCCTCAACTACCTCATCTGGCAGCTTGTTCCATACACCCACCACGCTTTGTGTGAAAAAGTTACCCCTCAGATTCCTATTAAATCTTTTCCTCTTCACCTTGAACCTATGTCTTCTGGTCCTCGATTGTCCTACTCTGGGCAAGATATTCTGTGCATCTACCCGATTTATTCCTCTCATGGTGGTGGTGAATCTGTGGAATTCTTTGATGGCCTCCACAGCTGTGGAGGCCATCAATGGATATTTATAAGACAGATAGATAGATTCCTGATTAGTACGGAATCGTATGGGGAGAAGGCAGGAGAATAGGGTTAGGAGGAAGAGAAAGATCAGCCATGATTGAATGGCGGAGTAGACTTGATAGGCCGAATGGCCTAATTCTACTACTATCACTTAAAACCTTATGACCTTCCCAGTGTGGCAACCAGAACTGCACAGTGTACTTGCGCTGTGGCCTAACCATAGTTGAAATTGAACCATAACCTCCTTTGTACACTATGTCCCAGCTAATGAAGGAGAGTATCCTAAACGACCTCTTCACCACCTTATCCACCTGTGCTGCCACCTTCAGGAATCCTTGGAAATGTACATCAAGGTCCACTGTTCCTCATCACACCCTAAAGTCCTACCATTCATTGTATATGACCTGCCTTATTAATCATCAATACACTTATTAAGATGAAATGCAATTTACCATTGTTCTGCTATTTTCCCAAATTATCAATATCACCCTACATTCTTGCTATCATCACCATTGATTTTGGTGTCATATGAAACTTACTGATCATACCTCTATGTTCATATCCAATTGTTAAAGAACACAGTGGCATTTAAGAGATAGGGATAGGCACATGGATGTGGAGGAATTGAAGGATATGGATTATGTGCAGGCAGATAAGAGCTGGTCTTGGCACCATGTTCGTCGTGGACATTGAGGGCGAAAGGGCCTCTTCCTGTGCTGCACTAAGAACCTATGTTCTGAAAAGATAGCTAATAGTGGGGGTCACAGCACCAATCCCTGTGGCACCTGAATCCGCACCTGAAATCCTCCATTATCATTCGCTGCCTCCTGTAACCACGGCAGTTTTAGATCCAATTTGCCAAATTGTCTTGGATCCCATGGGACCTATCCTTTTTGGACAAGTCTCCCATGTGGGGATCTGGTCAAAGGCTTGACTGAAATCCATGTAGATTACATCATCCGCACCGCTCTCATCAATACATTTAGTTCCCTCTTCAAAAAAATGCAATCAAATTGGTCTGACAGATCTCTCCATCACAAAACCATGCTGACAGACTTTAATTAATCCTTGCCTTTCCACGTGTAAATTAATCCTGTCCCTCAGATTTTTTTCCAACAACTGACAACTTCCAACAGTCTTTAATTTTCATTTTCTTGATCACACTTGTTCACCTGCACTACCTTTGGAAAATTACAGCATTTATTTCACAGCTTTGTTCATAGAGCAGCACCACTGATAAATTGAAATGTCTGTGACACGATGATATGCCAATCGGCTATTGTCAGCAATGGGACCATTCCTCCCCAACAGTCTAAACTCTACATGTCAGGAATGAGCTTAGATCCAACTGGATGGACTAGAGCTGGTGAAGCTTGTCAAAATGAGAAAGCTGCAGAGAAACAACGTCTGAAAACCCAGAGCCGTGGGGGAAAGTACATAAATTAAAAGGAAGAAGAAATTGGATAATAGTTCCCCTCCATTTTATGTGCAGGAAGGAACTGCAGATGCTGGTTTACACTGAAGACAGACACAAAGTACTGGAGTAACTCAGCGGGTCAGGCCGCATCTCTGGAGCAAAGGAATAAGTGACGTTTCGAGTCGAAACCCTTCTTCAGCGGAAGTTCTCCCCATCTCTCCACTGAAGAAGGGTTTTGACCCTTAACGTCACCTATTCCATTTCTCCAGAGATGCTGCCTGACCTGCTGAATTACTCCAGCATTTTGTGTCTATCCCCTCCCTTTTATATTGGCATGTACCTGAACTGCTTTTTGAATGAATAAAGATTCAATATTTTTGCAGGTGCAAAGTTAAGAAAAGATATCTCCAGTCTGAAGAAAGGTCCCAACCCAAAATGTCACCTATCCATATTCTCCAGAGATGGTCAGCCGAAGGGCTTGTTTCCAAGGTGTATGACTATGATTCTCCAGTTAATGACATCCTATGTATAGCTGGGCGATCAGAACTGTATACACTACACCAAATGTGGTCTTACCATCAAGTGTAGCAGGGTGCCTTAATTAACCTGGTAGACGAAGGCAATCGTGCCTTCTTCTCCGATCTGTCTAGCTACATTGCCAGTCTGAAGAAGGGTTCTGACCAAAAACATTACCCATCCATGTTCTCCAGAGGTGCTGTCTGACCTGCTGAGTTACTCCAACACTTTGTGTCTTTTTTTGTAAACCAGCATCTACCTGCAGTTCCTAGTTTCACCATTTTCAATGATCTATGTACCTGCACCCCCAGATCCTCTGTTCTACAACTCCCAGGACCCTACCATTTATTGTCTTACCAAAATGTAACACCTAACATTTATCTGAATTAAACTCCATCTGCTTTGACCTTATGATATAATTTATCAATAAATTATCCTTCCCTCGCTGCATTTTTCTGGAGAGAGACCCCGCTTGAGCTGATATAGCCCCTTTCCCCTGCTCTTTGCATAGTCTATCTACTGTATAAATCGATTTTTTTGTGCTGTGCATAACGCTGCTGAGAGTCAGACATCGTGGCCCCACATACAATTTATTGACTGACACAGCGATGATAATATATACATTATTAAAGAAAACCTCATATATTAAGAAACCATACATTCACTGCAAATTTCCCAGCACCATCTATCTGCATGTTTAATAATTACCCAAAGGGAAGAGAAAGCATTTTATTAAGCTGTTATTGACCGACATAACCAAATCCGATAAGTACCTTGGTACTAAAATAAAGATCAGGCCCCAGATATTTCAGAATGGTACATTGCATTTCACAACACACACACGATTGTTGATTTCTTGCTACGTAAACCTGCCTAAGCAGCTAACATTGCCTTAAGTAGTCTAAAACCTTCCATGTGAAACGTTATCCAAACAAAGTCCAACCATTGACCTTGACAACAGACTCGACAGACCAATAAGGGTAAGGCTGATAAGAAGTTCCATTCATTTTATTACAGGAGTTGAATTGGCATGTTGAAATATTTTAGTAAAGGCTGCCTCTTTCTACGATTAATTCATGGACCTGAGTTCTGGGAAATCCAACAGGTGAAAGGAAGTGAGCAGTGGCATCCATGAAGTTGCGCTCAAGGTGGCCCAGGAAAAGCAGAAGTACTTCCTTGAGAGCTATCATGTATTTAAAAAGTGTTGGGGACAAAAAAAAGTTTCCATGTAACCTCCCCACAGGAATCATTAGGATATAGTCCTGATCTCTCAATCTATCTCATTGCAGACCCTGGACTGCCTCTTTGTGACTGTAATGCCACAACACTGTATTCTGCACTCTCGCATCTTTCTGTACTCATGTACGGTATGATTTAACTGATAGAACATATCAGGACAGGAACAAACCCTTTGGCCCACAATGGTGCATCAAGTTAAACTCATCTCCTCTGCCCGCATGTGAGCCATATCTCTCCATTCCCTACATATCCACGTGACCATCCAAAACCAGGAGGCACTAACATCCGTAGTGATGAAGTTCTTTGAGAGGTTAGCTATGGCGCATATCAACCTCTACCACAGCCAGAACCTGTTCATGAAGTCAGTTATTTCGGATTCCCATACCAAGTCATGCGAGGTTACAATCCCAGATTAACGATTGGCAAAGAATATGGAAATTCCTCAAGCAAAGCTTTTCTTCCAGTGTGAAGCATCTAAATCTACTATAGATTTATTATTTTAAATGACAAGCTTTATACCTCGTGACACCCAAAGACTTTCCACGATTTTCAGGGCACAAGTAAGGAAAGTGATGAGGTACTGCCCCTTTTAACTGGATGAGTTGCAACTCTAGCAAGAAACCGGACACCAAGCAAGAAGGAAAAAAAACCTGCTTGAAACACACCTCACCTCCCACTCTAAATATTTATTCCCCTCTCCACCAGCACGGAATGACTGCAGTGTGTACCATCTAGAAACCGTGCTGTGGAGATACAAAGATAGTGGCTGATCTTTTACCTCAGCACCAGTTTCATGCACTAATGCCTTGGACGATCTGGATAAGAATATTTGTAATTGATAATGTAGGAAAACAGATCCGCAGGTGAGCCCAATACCAGTTTGAGAAACAATACCTCATCTTCTCTCTGGGCAGGTTGCAACCTTCATGACTTCAATACAGAAAGCTGATTACGTCAGGCAGTCCATTGACTGAAGGTCAGTGTCCAGCAAAACCTTCCACTCCAAATTCATCACCAAGCTCCGAGACCAGAGCCTCAGAACCTCCTTTGGCAACTGGATCATTGGCTTCCTCATCGGCAGATCTCAATCAGTGCGGATCAGCAACATCTCCTCCTCATCGACCATCAACACTGGTGCATCTCAGGGCTCCATCCTTAGCCCTCTGCTCCACTCTCTTTACCATGACTGTGCCAAGTACAAAATCACAGACAACACCACTGTTTTTGGCTGAATCATGGCTGGTGACAGGAGAGAGGTAAAACAGTTGGTTGAATTTTGCCGCAACAACCTCTCACTCAACATCAATGAAACCAAGAAACTAATCTTTGACTTCACAAAAGAAGAAGTCTGCAGACCATGTGCCAGATTTCATTGGTGGGCCGGCGGTCGAAAGAGTTAGCAGCTTCAAATTCCTGTGCATTAACATCTCGGATGGCCTGTCCTGGAACCAGCACATTACATAATCACAAAGAAGGCACACCAACACCTCTACTTTCTTAGAAAGTTTAAAGAGAATCAGCATGTCACCAATGCTCTCACAAACTTCTAGAGGTGCACTGTGAAAAGTATCCTGACAGGTTGCACCGTGGCCTGGTACGGCAATCCCAACACACAGGAACACATGAGGTTGCAAAGTGATGGACTCAGCCCAGTCCATTACAGGCAAAGCCCTCCCCACCCTCAAAGACACCGGCATGATGGGTGCTCATGAAGGCAGCATCTCTCATCAAGGATCATCATAATCTGGGCCTTGCCCCCTTCTCACTACTACTGTCTGACAGCAGATACAGAAATCATGGCCAGATTCAGGAACAGCTACTTTCCTACAATCATCTTCATCTTGACCGACCCACACAACCCTAATCATACTGTAGCAATGGAACACTGCAGGCCAGTGGACTGTGGTTTCTAAGTTCTAAAGGCAGTCATGAGTTCAAGTTGTACCAAGTACCTCCCTTTTACATGGCATTATGCACATTACTAATACATTAACGCAGATTTGAAATATGCATGCAGTGTCTTTATTTGTAATTAATAATGTAGGAAAACAGATCCACAGGTGAGCCCAATACAAGCTTGAGAAACAATACCTCATCTCCTCTCTCGGCAGGTTGCAACCTTCAGGGCTTCAATATCGATTTCTGCAACTTTAGGCAACTCGGTCTTTCTTTTCATCTATATCAGAACCGCCCATTTCTGCCAGTCATTATTTGGGCTCAGTTTTTCTTTTTTTTTGAAATCAAAAACCGCAACTGCTGGAAATCTGAAACAAAAACAGAAAGTGCTGAAAACACTCGGCAGGAAAGAGACGGTTCCTAGTAAGGGCTCCAGACCTGAAGCAATAACTGTTTCACTCTCCACAGATACTGCCTGACCTGCTGAGTGTTGCCATCACTTTCATTTTTTTAATTACAGATTTGCAATTTTTAATTTTTTATAATTTTTGACAGAATTGTTTTCTCCTCCTGCCCCTCCAACACAATTTGCAAATAGAGGTCAAGAATTGGTGCATTTAAACAGAAACTAAAATTGGTTCAGGAGAATGGTTAACAACGCTCCCAGCAACTCAAAAGCAATCAATGATGAGCATTGCGGTCCACATGGAATATCGAGCCGACAGTCACAGATTGTCGACTGTGGCATTGAGTCACACACCCACACACAGCACAAATAAATGCAGGTTTAGTTTTAGGCTTTGGTTTATTATTGTCACGTGTACAGAGGTACAGTGAAAAACTTTGTTTTGCATGCTATGCAAACAGGTCAGACATTACCATACATAGATACAATCAGTACAATCAGCAAACAAGTACAATAGATGGAGCAAAGAGAAAGATACAGAGTGCAGAATATAGTTCCCAGCATTGCAGCGCATCAGTTCCAGAGACAAAACACAATATTCCTATGGCCCTGTCCCACGGTACAAGTTCATTCCAAGAGCTCTCCCGAGCTTTAAAAAAATCAAACTCGTGGTAAGCACGGAGAATGAACGTAGCGGGTACGTCGGAGCTCGGGGACGTCTCTTAGCAGCTCGTAACGCTAACGGCAGGTACTCGGGGAAGACTCGCTAATGGCAGGTAAGCACAGGAAGACTCGCGAAGATTTTTCAACATGTTGAAAAATGTCCACAAGAGCCCCGAGTACCGACGAGCAGCCATTACCGTAAATCTCCGAGTTCGAATCAGGGCAAATTCGGGAGAGCTCTTGGAATGAACTCGTACCGTGGGACAGGGCCATTAATCTACTCTCCAAGTATATGAAAGGACTGATCAGAAACCTGATAACAGAGGGGAAGAAGCTGCTCTAGAGTCTGGTGATGCGCGCTTTCAAGCTTCGGTACCTTCTGCCCGACGGGAGCGGGGCTGAAGGAGGAATGACGGGGGTGGGACGTCTTTGATTACATTGGCTGCTTTTCCAAGGCAGCGTTTTGTAGATGCAGGCTCTCGCTTAACTTTTTTTCCCTGTTACCAGCCGGGCAACCTTGGCAGCTCTTTAGGTTGCCAAATGACAGTTTAGGTGGTCATTTAAGATGGTTTTTGCATGACGCGTGCGATAATGTGCTCGGACGAACTTACCAATAGTTACCAGTCGAAATTATACTCAATGAAGCATTCACATATTATTTCTGCTTCAAATAAAGTCACAAACTAAACATATTCACCAATCAAGACATGATATATCCCACATTGACATGCAGCAAAATTATAAGACAGTATCTCAACTCTTTTTACACATTGCAATTAATGCAATTTCTATTAGTTCTTTCCACTTCCAAACAGAAATGTGGTTGGATTATTCAGCGTATGATCAACCTGTGTCAATAAATCCTGGACCATGGTAACATATATGCGTACGTATAGTTGTGAATGTTGCTCATTAAATAACTACAGTACTGATACTCCATATTAAGAGCATTGATTTGCCGTTAAAATGAATTCTGTAATAACGTGTCAACGGCAGCAGTGACAATCGAACACTGCGGTTTTAATGTTTCACGAGTTCACAATTTAATTAATCCATCTTTATGGATTAAAACAAATAATAACATTGGGAATTAAAACACATTTGATTGCATTCCGTTATCAAACATAGTCAATGTTCGCTCTGAAGACATTTCCAGCACAATAGGGTCAGGGAGGGGGGTGTGTGTGAATCAGTGCGGGGTGGATAGATGGCGGGGATTGGGGGGGGGGGAGTGGTAAGAAGGCAGTCGGTGCAGAATGGATGGATTGAGGCAGGTGAATTAGTATGTGTTGGTTGGAGTAGGTAAAATTGTGAGGGGAGAGCACCGGGGATGTCAGTGGTGTTGAATGGGGGGGTTCAGTACGGGATGGATGAGGGTAGACAAAAGTGCTGGAGAAACTCAGCGGGTGAGGCAGCATCTATGGAGCGAAGGAAATAGGCAACGTTTCGGGTCGAGACCCTTCTTCAGACTGTTCCCCCCATTCTTCTTGAATGGGAGTACAGGATGGATGGGGGGGGAGATCAGCGCAGGATGAATGAGGGGGGGGGGTCAGTACTGTGTGGATCGGAGGGTCTGTGCAGGATGAATGGGTGATCACTGCAGGATGAATGAGGGGAAGGGGGGAAGGTGCAGGGTAAATGGAGGGTGGGTCAGTACGGGATGAATGCGTGGATTAGTACAGGATGGATGGGGGATCAGTACAGGATGGATGAAGTGCCGGATGGATGGGAAAGGGGTAAGTACAGGGTGAATTGGGGAACCAGTGTAGGATGGATATGGGGGGGGGGGGGTGGCAGGAGAATCAATGCGAGGTGGATAGGGTGATCAGCGCAGGATGAATAGATGGGGGGGGGGGAAATGGGTAGGGGAGCACAGGGGAAGAGAGAGAGGAGAGGGGGGAAAGAGAGAGAGGAGAGGGGGGAAAGAGAGAGAGGAGAGGGGGGAAAGAGAGAGAGGAGAGGGGGGAAAGAGAGAGAGGAGAGGGGGGAAAGAGAGAGAGGAGAGGGGGGAAAGAGAGAGAGGAGAG
>JAXLNO010003579.1:0-75522 GCA_038087875.1 Malacoraja senta
AACAACCACACAGACAACACCAAGAACCACACCAACAACGACACCAATAACCACACAGACCACACCAACAACTTCACCAACAACCACAGAGACAACACCAACAACCACACAGACCACACCAATGACATCATCGACCACACCGACAACCACACTAACAACCACACGGACAACACCAAAAACCACACCAACAACCGCACCGACAGCCACACCGACAACCGCACTGACAGCCACACCAACAACAACACCAACAACCACGCGGACCACTCCATCAATCACATCGAACACAGACATGACCACACCAAACACCACACCGACCAGTAGTTCAACTATACCAACCACCACACTGAACACAGAGATCACTACACCAATCACATCACCTACACTGACCACCACATCGGCATCAACACAGACCACACTGATCACCACACTGACCACAGTGACCAGTACCCAGACCACAACAGAGTCTACCACACCGACAACCACGTCCAACAAAGACACCACCACGTTGACTACCACACTGACCCCGGAATTGCCGAGTGAGTCCACCACACTTACCACCACAGCAACATCAGATTACAGCACATTGTGCACAACAGTGCCCCCTGAACCGGCCAGCATTGTGACCACAGCGTCCAGCACAATGCTCAGCTCATCGAGCCCAGTGACCTGTGTGCTCACCTGCGTTCCATACACTGAGCCCATCTCACCAACCACCCTGTCCACCACTCCATTCAGCACTCTGTGCACAACATTGGCCGCTGGTTCCAGTCCAGCCGCCACAACATCACCCACAATGACTAACGCATCGACCAGCAGGTCAATTCCAGTGTTTGACACATCAAGCAGTTCTTCAACCACAGTTACCAGCCAACCAGCCGACAAGATCACCAGTGCGTCTAGTTCAACTACCACTGCAATGAATCGATTAAATACAACCACGAAGCAGGTCTTGACAACAGCTGCCACCACTCATCTGACCACTGTATCCACCACCACAAGATCTACCACAACAAAGTCACCAGGTAATTGCTCATTTTGTTAGTTAGAGTTTTTGCATAGCTGTAAACTTTCTGTTTGGTCGATAACGCACCTGAAAGTCTGTAGCCTCCTTTTGCTCTGGTATTTTATTTCATTCACATGTTTAAACTATAATGTTTATTATTAATGTTTAATGTTTTATGTTGTATTCTTAATTGTTACTGTATGTCGGGAGGTTGCAACCTTCACGTGGTCCGCCTTGTTTCGACGAATGCAATCAACCTGGCGTGCACAATCAAATAAGATCAAATAGAACAAGTTGTCCTACAACTTTAGGCTATGCATGCCATACACAAGAAGAAGACTGTATGTCGTGTTGTTACTTGCGAGCGGAGCACCAAGGCAAATTCCTTGTATGTATACATACTTGGCCAATAAAATTATTAATTCATTCATTCATTCCAACTCAGTTTCTATTTCTACAGATGCTTAATATTTCCAGTATTTTCTGGTTCATTGAAGTTATAGTCTATGCTTCTGTGTTTCTTAATGAATAAAACCTGAACATGTTTAACGGGGATGTGCAGAGCAAGTTTTTTACACAGAGAGTGGTGTGGGCCTGGAACGCATTGCCAAGGGTGGCGGTGGAGGCATATACAATATTTGTGCTTAAGAGGCTTTTAGATAGACCTGTGCTGTACTATTCTATATAACAGAATACAGGTGTCAATATGCAACAGAAAATTCTGGAAATATTCAATAGGTCATGCGATATCTGTGGAAGGAGATACAGAGTTACAGTTAAGATTGAAGGACGTCAGATCAGAGGAAACTTTTATATTAGATTTCTTTTTTATTTAGATTTTTTTCATTTTCATCTAATATTAGAGCCACTGTTCCACATGGTGAAACAAATACAGCAGTATTTCTATTATCTGCTTTTTGGGATTGAACGGTCTTCATGAAGTTGTTTTACCTGCATTATGCACTTTTCCATTGAGTAATGTGTTGTTGGTTTTATGGTTTATGATTCAGGATGTTTCCACAGGACATTAGATCGGAAAGGCAGAACTTTGCATAGCAACAACTTTCAATATGTCTTCCACGGAGGAGAGGGAATGTATTCCCAGGTTTACAGAGAGGGAACTTAGAATTCCATCACAATTTATTATATGGCAAAGTTGCATGTGGTGAGGCAGGTTGGGACATCTATCTGGGCCAATACAGGGAAGAGCTAGCAAGAAATGGTGACAGTTGGATACTCCAGTTGAAACAATCCCTACACGCCGTGGAATACCCTACCCAGGGCTATGAGAGATGCCCACTCAGTTGACATTTTTAAATGGCAACTAAAAACTTTTTAATCAAGCTTTTAACTGACTTTACTTCCTTTGTCCTTTTACAATCTCAGTTTTATATTTTACTAGACCAAGTGGGACCCGTTAGGGGGGGGGCTGCGGCATCACACACACACTAACCACCCACCCCACACACACACACTAACCACCCCACACACACACACACAAGCACACAAACCACCCCCCTTGATATTATATTAATATTATTCATTCACTCCTTTTACCCCATCCCCCGACCTATCCACTCACGCATAGCCCCCATTTCGCAGGCGCGGCTGGAGAGGGAGGGGGGTAGACAGAGCGAGGACAGAGGCAGGCATAGGGCAGAGGCAGAGAGCAGGGACAGAAACAAAGGGCAGAGGGCGTAAGGGGAAGGGCAGGGGCAGAGGGTGGGGGCAGTGGACCGAGGGCAGAGACAGAGGACAGAGGCAGAGAGTGAGCGGGGGGGGGGATGGAGCGGGGGGGGCAGAGAAGGACGGGGGTAGAATTTGAGGGGTGGGGGGCTCGCGGCGTCACAGGGGAGGGTTGGTTCCTGAACGCAATACTCCCAGGCTCCAGGCTCTGCTTCTGCCCAGGTCCATGCGCCGAGTCTGGCCGAGTACTTGCTCGTTCTTTCTGCGTCTTTTGAATAACCGGGGGGGTTGGTCGGGGGGGGGGGGAGGGTGACGTCACTTGAAGATTGATCAAAAAGAAGGTTGCTTGGAGCAGACCCATTGTGACGTCATCAGCGAAAGAGGGTGTTTTTATAAATTCAAAGTATTTTCAGATTTTTGAACATTTTCAGTAATAACTCGAGAAATAAAGCCTGAAATTTTCAGATAAGGCGATTTTGTACTCCACGGAAAAAATTTATACCGGAATATGTAAACATTTTACCGTTACCGTGTTGTTTTTTCGAGAAAATGTGATCACACACACACACACACACACACATCCAAGATCAGAGTTTTATAAGTATAGAGATATTTTTTATATAAATCTTGTGCTATTAATAGTAAGGACACTGTTTTAAATTGTATTTTTGTTTAGACCTGTGTTTTTTGTGGAAAGCACTTTGGGTTGCATTCAATTGTATGAAAAGTGCTATATAAATAAAGTTATTATTATTATTGCACCGAGCCTTGCACCTTGTACGTGGACCTTGAACATCCATGCTAAGGAAGAATGCAGCGCACCCATAAATAAACATTACTTTGATACTGGTTTCATAGTGCAGTACGGATGCTTGTAAAGTGATGTTTATCAAAGACTGCTTGAATGGAAATCTTATTATCTTTTATTGTAGATAAAAACCCTTGTCAGAATGGAGGGATCTGGGATGATGATGAATGTGACTGCCTAGACAACTACGAAGGAGAATTTTGCGAATTTGTAGAAGATTCGATTGAATTAGGTGTGTCTATTTTCAAATGAATCACATTTTATGTTATTTTGATGCTACTGACAATAGACAATAGACAATAGACGATAGGTGCAGGAGCAAGCCATTTGGCCCTTCGAGCCAGCACCGCCATTCAATGTGATCATGGCTGATCATCCCCAATCAGTACCCCGTTCCTGCCTTCTCCCCATATCCCCTGACTCCGCTATTTTTAAGAGCCCTATCTAGCTCTCTCTTGAAAGCATCCAGAGAACCTGCCTCCACCGTCCTCTGAGGCAGAGAATTCCACAGACTCACGACTCTCTGTGAGAAAAAGTGTTTCCTCGTCTCCGTTCTAAATGGCTTACTCCTTATTCTTAAACTGTGGCCCCTGGTTCTGGACTCCCCAAACATCGGGAACATGTTTCCTGCCTCTAGTGTGTCCGAGCCCTTAACAATGTTATATGTTTCAATGAGATACCCTCTCATCCTTCTGAACACCAGAGTGTACAAGCCCAGCTGCTCCATTCTCTCAGCATATGACAGTCCTGCCATCCCGGGAATTAACCTTGTAAACCTACGCTGCACTCCCTCAATAGCAAGAATGTCCTTCCACAAATTAGGGGACCAAAAATGCACACAATACTCCAGGTGTGGTCTCACTAGGGCTCTGTACAACTGCAGAAGGACCTCTTTGCTCCTATATTCGATTCCTCTTGTTATAAAGGCCAACATGCCATTCGCTTTCTTCACTGCCTGTTGAACCTGCATGCTTACTTTCATAGACTGATGTACAAGGACTTCCAGATCCCGTTGTACTTCCCCTTTTCCCAACTTGGCGCCATTTAGATAGTAATCTGCCTTCCTGTTTTTGCTACCAAAGTGGATAACCTCACATTTATCCGAATAAAATTCTGTCCTGGATCCCAGCTTGTACATTTTTCAGGAAGTGAGAGTCCAGCTTAGAGTTATAGAATGATACAGTGTGGAAACAGGCCATTTGGCCCAACTTGCCCACTCCGGCCAACATATCCCAGCTACGCTAGTACTACCTGTCTGCGATTGCCCCATATCCCTCCAAACCTTCTGTATCTTCTGGATCTCGTATTTTCCATATGAGATAAGATCTTGACCAACTTGTGATTGATGAATTGTATCTGATGATTTGCAGAGATAGTTGAGGCCATTGTTGAAGTTACACTCAAGATAGTGAACGAAGTATTTTCAGAAAAGCTAACGGATGACCAATCAACTGAATACCGTGACTTTTCGCAAAAGTTTGAGAAACAGGTCAGTGCCCAGAACTAGATACTGTGTTCCCAATTGTCACATAGTATCTCTAGCATTAGTTAAGTCATGTCAAGTTGAGCTTATTGTCAAATGCACAAGTACAGTCAGGTACAGGTGAAGTAAAAATTGTCCTTGTGGTGGTATCAATGCACACGGACTCAGACAAACGCACAATACATACAATCAACAAGAAACCTAAAATAAAAAGACTGGTGTTTTTCTTGTTGGATATTGTCATTGCTTGCCACTTGTGTGGCGTGGATGTTATTTCTGACCTATCTGCCAAGCGTGGATCTTGTCCAGGTCTTACTGCATTTATACATGGGCTGCTTCAGTAACTGAAGAATCGCAAATGGTGCTAAACATTGTGCAAACATCAGCGAACATCCCCGCTTCTGACCTGATGATTTAAGGAAGGTCATTGATGATGCAGCTATAGGTGTTTGGGCCTAAGGTACTCCTACAGAGATGTCTTATGTCTTTACCACCTTCCAAGCCACGGAGTGTGTTTGACTGTCCCGACGTCGGAGTTTCAATCATCCCGACGAGAGGGCCTGTACATCGGGCTGTCCGTAGCGGCAACTACGGAGGGTTCATGGCCCCGACCACGGGTGAACTAGGAGGAGGCTTGACTGAACTTTGTGCCTTCCACCACAGTGAAGAATGCTGTGGTGGATGTTTGTGTTGAATCTTATTTTGTATTGTGTGTTCTTTTTTAATTGTATCGCTGCTGGCAAATTCATTTCACTGCACCTTCGGGTGTATGTGATGAATAAAATTGACCTTTGACCTTACCACCACAACAATCCTCTTTGTGCAAGCTATGATTCCAGCCAGTGGAAGATTTTTGCTCTGGTTGTTTCTGGTTGACTCCAGCATAACCAGGGCTCCTAGATCAAATACTGCCTAGATGTCATGATATCACATATTGTTTTTATTGCAGGTATATTACATCACCACCCGCTGCAGTGGGTAATTGGTACCCATTTGCCAATAGTTGATCTTCTGAATTTGTAGTCGGCAGGGCAGTACTCTGCATATCGCCAACTTGGATGTGTTGCGCACACTAACGTGCTGTTAGTGCCCCCTTAAAACTGTCTAGTGAAGGTGGTTTGACTATATTGTTGTCTAGTTTATTCCATTCCCTTTAGGTTCTTACAAAGAATGAGTTCTTATAAATATCTGTCCTGGCGAATGGGATTTCTATTTGCATATCATTTCTCTTTCTTGTTCTCCTTTCTGTTGAGTATGTTATGTGTCTATCTGCAGTTATCGTCAGCAGCGGCCTCTCGTCAGCAGCGGCCTCTGCAGTCCGTCTGTCTTTTTATTATTTTTGTCTCGTTTTTATGTAGTTTTTATTTATTTTTTTGTCGGGGTATGTGTGTGGGGGTGGGGTGGGGGGGGGGGACTTTAAAATCTTTCCTCTGCACGGGAGACCCAACCTTTTCTTTGTCGGGTCTCCGTTTGTCATTGGGGCTGGGCAACGTGGAGCGGCCTCCAGCAGGAATGACCTGGGGCTCCAGTTGCGGAACTGCGGACTACTCACCGTCACGGGGCTGGCCGAGTCCGGAGCGGGTGGAGCTGTGGTGGAGCGCTGCTGCGACCCGACCCCCGGAGATTCGGAGGCTACAACCGCGGGTCTGGCGGACGGCAACACCGGAAGCCCGCGGGTCCCTGGTGGGAGACCGCTTTTCGGGGCTTCCGCAGCGGCGACTTCTCCCGCCCGAGCTGCGGGGTTGAAGAGCACCTGGAGCGGGGCTTTACATCACCGCCCCGCGCGGCTTGGAATGGCTGCGGGACTTTGCGAGCGCACGCCGGGGCTCTAACACCAAGACCCGGTGCGCGACCTTGCATCGCCCGGCGTGGCTTTAATGGCCGCGGGATAATCACCATCGCCCGCCGGGGGCTTTGACTTTGACTCTGACATCGGGGGGGGGGAATGCAGTGGAGAGATACGTTTTTTTTGCCTTCCATCACAGCGCTGTGATGGATGGATGTGTAAATTGTGTTTGTCTCTCGGGTCTTCTTCGTTTGTAATGTATGGCTGCAGAAACGACATTTTGTTTGCACCTCAACGGGGTCCAAATGACAAATAAATTGTATTGTATTGTATGGTATTGTATACCCACCATCCCCTTTTGAATCATATACAACATGGCTAGTCTGTTCCTTGCCCTTCTTGTTTCCAGTGTTTTCCACTCCAGGTCGGAGAGCATCTGGATCTATTTAAGGCTCCCCGAAATTCCCTTCAATCTATTTCCCAATTTCCATCTAATTTTCTATCAGTATACTCCAAAATTATTCCTTTTATGGCCAAATTCCCCCTCCCATTCCGAATCCGACCTTTCTGTCCTAGGCCTCCTCCATGGCCAGAGTGAGTCCCACCGTAAATTGGAGGAGCAGCACCTCATATTTCGCTTGGGTAGTTTACACCCCAGAGGTATGAACATTGACTTCTCCAATTTCAGGTAGTCCCTGCTTACTCCTTCTTTCCCCTCCCCTTCCCAGCTCTCCCACAGCCCACGGTCTCCGCCTCTTCCTTTCTTCTTCCCACCCCCCACCCTCACATCAGTCTGAAGAAGGGTCTCGACCCGTAACGTCGCCTATTTCCTTCACTCCATAGATGTTGCCTCACCCGCTGAGTTTCTCCGGCATTTTTATGGCCAATGTCATCTTTGCTATAGCCAACTACAAATCTACACATAATGTATATATATAATGTGTTTTTTGAGAAATAAAGCATTTGACAGAAGTCAAGAGAACCAGGACAAACTCAAGGTGCGGTTTGCAACTGCTCAAATACAATTTGTATCCCAATCTTAACCTTACCTTAAACAGAGGTCTAACATTAACTATCTATTCATTCCTTGTGAAACTCCTTGCTCTGAAGTAACTTGTTCTGAAGTGACTAGCTACCGCATTCTATTGGTGGTGGGTCAGGTAGTTTCACTTTGACAAAAATGGAGCTTACTTCCACAAACAGAACACATTTGCTAGAATTCAGGATCCATGAGATCTTGAGATATACAATTCAATGCAGGCAAGGTGTTCGAATCTATCAACTTTGTGGAGAATGGATGGTGGCATTAGGTGGCATAAATTCTTCTCACCAACCCAAGACACCATGTACTCCAGTATGGGTGGCTTCATTCGTTAAAGAACAGTGGATGGAATTTGGGCTTGTTTAAAGGGAAAAAAAGACATGGCAAAGTATATCTTGACTTTCTTCCATTAATAAAATAACATTAACATTCATATGCACGAAACCTCACATCCCTTCATGTTATTTTTTCAGATGGACACCATTTACAATAAGATACGAGGATACAAAGGAGTGAAGATTTTAAAGATTCGGTAATCTTAGCGTTGCCCACTGATAGATGCCTGATTTGTGTTTTGCATGGATGGTGTCAAGTTAGGAAAAGGGGAAGTACAATGAGATCTAGGGTCCTTGTTCATCAGTCACTGAAAGGAAGCATGCAGGTACAGCAGGCAGTGAAGAAAGCAAATGGCATGTTGGCCTTCATAACAAGAGGAGTTGAGTATAGGAGCAAATAGGTCCTTCTGCAGGGTCCTAGTGAAACCACACCTGGAGTATTGTGTGCAGTTTTGGTCTCCAAATGTGAGGAAGGACATTTTTGCTATTGACGGAGGGCAGCATAGGTTCATGAGGTTAATTCTCGGGATGGCAGGACTGTCATATGGTGATAGAATGTTGCGGCTGGGCTTGTATACTCGGGAATTTAGAAGGCTGAGAGGGGATCTTATTGAAACATATAAGATTATTAAGGGTTTGGACACGCTAGAGGCAGGAAACATGTTTCCGATGTTGGGGGAGTCAGAACCAGGGGCCACAATTAAGAATAAGGGGTAAGCCATTTAGAACGGAGATGAGGAAAAAAAATTCCACACAGAGGGTGGTGAATCTGTGGAATTCTCTGCCTCAGAAGGCAGTGGAGGCCAATTCTCGGGATGGTTTCAAGAGAGAGTTAGATAGAGCTCTTAAAGATAGCGGAGTCAGTGGCAGGAACTGATTGTACTAATTAACCTACAAATCTGTACGTCTTTGGAGTGTGGGAGGAAATTGAAGATCTTGGAGAAAACCCACGCAGGTCACGGTGAGAATGTACAAACTGTACAGACAGCACCCGTAGTCGGGATCGAACCCGGGTCTCCGGCGCTGTATTTGTTGTAAGGCAGCAACTCTACCGCTGCACCACCGTGACTGCAAAACTTGAAATATATTCATAGATTCTACCTATTGAATCTGATGTCCCATGAAATCAAGATTTCAAATCATGGCCAATGTGAAATACAATGTGATTATTCAGGATTATGACCTGATGTCATTAACTTTCCCACATTGCTCTTGCCTGAGCAACTCTGGTCCTTCACTTGTGGGGATGAGACAATGATCTCCAAACTGGCCCAGCAGCTCAGCCAGTTGTAAAACCAGTCACAAGAAAATGGGCAATGAGTGAGTGCATAACATGAGAACAAAAATAATTAGAAAACAAATCATTCTAGGTTGTCTTTGACAAGACCAAGGAAGTGATAAAGGTAGACAAAAATGCTGGAGAAACTCAGCGGGTGAGGCAGCATCTATAGAGCGAGAGAGAACCGAAAGGTCACCTTTTTCCTTCGCTCCATAGATGCTGTCTCACCCGCTGAGTTGCTCCAGCATTTTTGTCTACCTTCGATTTTCCAGCATCTGCAGTTCCTTCTTAAACAAAGGAAATGATAAACATGTTTCACAAAGAACTATTCTAATGGCTGTTATAACGATGAATACCAACAGTTGAACCATTTACTTACATTCTGGCCTCAGAAGAAATTAGTGTTCAAGTTTTAGGTTGGGGTTTCAGGTCTAAAACAAGCCTGATGAAGAAACAAGAGTAAATTAAGAAGATATTAAACTAAATTCCTTGAACAATACCAGAACCTTTCATTGACAGATGAGAGATGCAGTCTTAAACTTGATTGGTGCCAATCATCTTTCTTTTTGCTCAATAGGAATGGCAGTATCATCGTGGATCACGAGGTTATTTTGGCTATGAACACTTCGGAAGCAGTTTCTCATAATATTCTCAATAAAACAGCTGAAGAAATTAAAACAACTCTTAAAGATACAACTTCATCAGAAGGTAGAAATTAAACTCAAAACCCCAAATTTAAGCTAAACAATTTTTATGAAAACAAGTTATTCACATAACCCTGAATTTTAAATTTCAGGCAACAACACTGGATTTCATATTGACACTTCCTCTGTAGGCGTGAAAGAAGCTGTTCTCACAGGTAAGTCACGCAGTTTATTGTTTTGTTACTGTTTAGCGAGCAGGCAGGTAGACCAAAATGCTCTTTATTAACAAAACAACACTTGAACTACGCGCTTACTTAGTCGGGAATAAACGATGTAAGCTCCTGTCGTCGTGAGGAGCACTAACTACTGAACATACAGAAAAGCCCATGAACGAACCCCCGGTCCCGACCACTGACGAGGGTTCTGAATACCCATCTTCACCACTGGGTTTCATTACAACTGTTTAATTAATGTTGTATGCTGGGCAACAGATATAAATCTATATATGCGCTTAGCTCTGTTAATACATTTTAAACTTTGCAGCATAAATGGCAGTAAGCAAAGAACTTGCATGTATAATGATGGGCTGGGTGTGCAAGGCAAAGCCTTCGTTCTTGGGGGAGAAATGAAAGGGGACATAAGATACTTTTTAAACCAGCAAGATGTTGCAAATACACTGTCTGAAAGGTTGGTAGAAATAGAAACTGCAAAAGAAAATTGGATAAATAGCTAAAAATGAAACTTTGTACCTATGGAGGAAGAAGCAGCAAGTGCTATTGCAATGTATCTCCATATTATGGCAGTTCAGGTCATGGAAATTTAGAAATACTGTAACTGCCTATATAATTGAGATACAGAATAAAACTCACTCTTATTGAATTCATGCGTTAAAAAAATAATGTAAACAGGGAACTGAACTGGTTTCTCAAGGACATTGACTGCAGGCTGCCGGTTCACAAAGGGAGGTAACTTAAAGGGCCTGTCCCACTTACGCGACTGTTTCGGTGTCTGCTGACACCCGTCATAGGTCGTTGCAGGTTGTGGAAAATTCAGCGGCGACCAGAAAGACGCTATGACTCTTTGGGCGACTGAGGAGACTACTCACGACCATACAGGCGACACCCTGACGACATGTCGCGAGGTGAAGCTTGTATGGTCGTGAGTAGTCTCCCAAAGAATCATACCTTGTTCTGGTCGCCACAGGATTTTCAACATGTTGAAAATTTTCGCCGACCTGTAACGACCTATGATGGATGCCGGCAGTCACGTAAAAGTCGCGTAAGTGCGAGGGGTCCTTAAGTGATTTGCTTTGAAAACTGACAAGGCAAACACTTCTAATGATACTTGTAGAATACTGTATCAAAGAATGTAACGTTCATTTCCAGCAAATTATAACAACAACCCTGTCTCTTTTGCCTACAATATAAAATGAATGATAATTTCTCCCCCATGAATGAAGGCTTGCACACCTAGCCCGTCAGTGAAGAATAAATTGTTTGATCACCTCTGGTCTAAAATGGTTCAAGTACGCTGTCAGGACTTCCTATTCCCAGTTAACTCTCACATGGTTTCCCAATTACTATTACTTTCTTAAATCTTGGAATAATCATATTAAATTTGTTTTGTGCATTTACAAACCTGTTACGGAGAAACGTCGTACAGAAGCATGTCACACACAAAGATGGTAGTATAATTTCCCAGTGCAAACTCACATGGAAGTACTGTTTAAGAAGAAACTGCAGATGCTGGAAAATCGAAGGTAGACAAAAATGCTGGAGGAACTCAGCGGGTGAGGCAGCATCTGTGGAGCAAAGGAAATGGGTGACGTTTAGGGTCAAGACCCTTCTTCCGTTCAGTCTGAAAAAGGCTCGACCCGAAACGTCGGCCATTTCCTTCATTTCACAGATGCTGCCTCACCCGCTCAGTTTCTCCAGCATTTTTGTCTACCCACATGGAAGTACAGATTATTTTTCAAAATTGGTAAATTCAAAGTAACGAATTGCATAGAACGATGTGAACAATTGTTCCTCTGCCACACGACATGAATGTTTAAAAAAAATTATAATTGAAGTTTGATAATAATTTGAACTTTTCATACCCTTGACAGCTGATTGTGCTTCAAAGGTTCCAGAGAAACTAAAGCAGTATTATACACTGGTTGTGATTGGTAAGAAGACAATTTGTGCTTCAGTCTGTAATTCGGCAAGGAAGGACGCAATGAAATGTGGAAATGGAATGTGTGGAATGAAAAGTAATGGACCCACTTGCTAGTAAGATTTCACAATTAACTAAATGTTGTTCTCTGAATATGTTTATACCTTCGTGGCCATATTATTGTTATGATGAGGGTGCTGCATGGTGGAGACAACTAACTTTAGAATTACATATTAATCCAAGGTCCACTCCGCTCTTTTAGAAATATTCCACTGCACTGCTTTAAAACAGAGCAGAAGAGTTGTGTGTTGGCTAATATTTGTGTCTCAAACCAAAATTACTGGAAGAGATCAGTTGATCGTGATGTTATGTTTGTGAGAGCTTATTCAATACTTTTAGAAGACTGTATATTTGCAATTTTTGTCGCATCTTCCCTTAATATCAAACTTGGTGCCCAACATAAAAATGAACAAAATTGAGACATTTCTATTTTAGGAAGTTGTCGTTTCTTCCCTTTGAGAAATATTAAAACTAAACTCCTGTGATTAAACAGGCTTTCCTGCATCATTCATGGTCAAATTCACAGTGGATGACTCGATACTATCTGTAATTTTGTGTGTCATAAATTATGGCATTTGCCTTTAAATTTTGTCTGCCTGTAAGAGGGTGCATCTCTTGAACGATATAATAATCTGCCACTATACTATCACAGAGTTCTCTCCATGATTGTCCTCAACTTGTAGAGCAAGATGATTACACCCTGTCCCTTGCGTGACCCCTAGCTATCACTGGCGATAATAGAATCGGCCAAAAAACAACAAAAACTGAAGATGCCATTGTAAATATGCTTAGATCTATGTGTAGTGCTGCCAGCAACAAATAAGCTTTAAACAGAAGAATAACAGAGATAACGTACAAAAAATAAAAACCATTCTCCTTTGGGGACACTTCAAATCATGCATAATTTACTACTTTCAGGAACTGTTACTGTTATTAACAGGTAGGGTTGCCAACTGTCCCTTATTAGCTGGGACATCCCGTATATTCGGCTAAATTGGTTTGTCCCATACGGGACCGCCCTTGTCCCGTATTTGACTGCTACTACTCGGGTCGAGGGGGCTGTCGGGCTGGAGCGCCGCATCCGGCCCCGCCTCACCCGTCCCGACGTAGTGCAGCCCATGGAGTGCAGCAGCAGCATCTTGCCTGTGGCCCCATCGGTCAGCAGCCCGGCCAGCTGTCCGACCTTCAGACCTTCGCTTACCGCCGACACCACCACTCCTCTTTCTCATGGCCGATCATCGGTTCATTTGTTGGATGGGGTGCCGAACTTTGCGTCCGATGTCGCGCGCAAAGTCCGTCGCCCGGGCCAAACTCTCCAGCTGGCCTGCCGGCTGGGCTTTGTGTGCAGTCCAGCACCCAGGCCAACTCATCATTAACCCAGCCACGGCCGAGTCGGTCAACGAATTGCCGTCGGGAATTTGTCCCGTATTTTGACCTTTTGTCACTTATTTGGAAGTGAGAATGTTGACAACCCTATTAACAGGGCAATGTTCATTGATCATGTCGACATACAGGGGAAATATGGTGCCTTTGGAAGAGAGACTGTGGCCTCAAGTGTCCACTCCAACTTCCTGATGGAGTCACAGAATCATAGAGTCACACAACTCGTCTCTTTGGTCCAACATGTCCATACCGACAATCATGTCCGACGTGAGCTAGTCCTGTTTACCTGTATTTGGCCCATATCTCTCTACATAAAGTCTTACCCTGCCCAATCTCTCCCTTTACCTCAGACCCTTGAGTTCTGGCAACACCCTTGTAAACCTGTAGGAAGGACTGTAGATGCTGGTTTAAATCGAAGGTAGACACGAAATGCTGGAGTAACTCAGCGGGTTAGGCAGCATCTCTGGAGAGAAGGAATGGGTGACGTTTCGGGTCGAGACCCTTCTTCAGACTGAAAATCCTGCCCTCGTTCACATCAATTATATAGATGATATAAATGTGATTGTAATATTTTTATTCCACTTTCTTCCAGTTGTGACGTGTCTCAAGACTTCTGGTACTATGGTGATTACTGCAACCATATGATTCATAAAAAAGGCTTAATTGCTGGTTTATCAGTAACACTTATTGTCCTTCTTCTTGGCCTTTTGGCTCTTATGATCAACAATGTGAAGTTTCGCAAGAGCCTAAACCTAACACGAACCAAAAGGTGTGTTGAAATATAGCCATATTTATTATATTTATATGCATCATCTATAAATAGTTTAATAAAAATAAAGTTTTCATCCAAGAGGTTGTGAGGAAAGCAAACTCAGCTCCCAAAAGAGTGGAGAAGACAAAAACCTTAAAAGCTTAAAATGTTACTGTGTGAGCACTTTAGTTTAGTTTAGTTTAGAGATACAACGCGGAAACAGGCCCTTCGGCCCATCGGGTCCACATTGACCAGTGATCCCCGCACATTAACACTATCCGACACCCACTACGGACAATTTTTTAACAATTTTTTTAGCTATCTCTCCTTGGATCCCATGCGATCCAACCTTCCAGAACAGCCTACCATGCGGAAACTTGTCCAGTTCTTGCTGAAATCCATATATACATCTACAAGTCTGCCCTCATCAAACTTTTTGGTCACATCTTCAAACAACTCAATCAGATTCACAAGCCACGATCTGCCACGCACAAACCTGTGCTGACTATCTCTAATCAGCCCTTGTCCATCTAAATGCATGTATATCTTATCCCTCACAATACGGACTGGGTATTGCATCTCTTCCGCTTCCTTGGAAAGGTGATGTAGAATGGGAAGAATGATGAGTAGGGACGGAACAATTGGACACTTGGAGGAAACATGAGACTGGTTCAAGTGTTTACAGAGAATGAAGATCTTTGGATATTAAAGAAATAGGGTGCAATCGCATTAATGCAGGGATGTGCAGCTGTTTTAAAAGATCAGTCATATTGAAAGCAGAACACACAGATAAACTAATCCTGCTTTGAGATGAACAAAGCTTTCTATTACAGGGTGGGGTTAGATTTTGCTTCTGAGGACGTTGGATCAATATTAACGTTAATGTGACAATTTAGGTCCTCATTATGGAATTTCTGGAGGTGAATGTGGTTTTCATGGCTGGCTGCTCTTACACATCTCATTGATATATATTGTTGAATAATATAATTAGATGGAATGTTGTTGAACGCACCACAATCCATTTTCCACATCATGATGCACAGAGATTCTACATCAGCAGGTGTTCTCTCTTATATAAAAATATTCCTCCATCAACATTACTAAAATAATAATCACTATAGTTGCTAAGGAATCTTGCAAAATGCAAATTCCCTGATATATGTCCTACATTGGATTTGGTGACTAATGGGCCTGTCCCAATTACGCGACTGCCGGCACGCGTCATAGGTCGTTACAGGTCGCCAAAAATGTTCAACATGTTTAAAATCCAGCGGAGACCAGAACAAGGTACAACTCTTTGGGCGACTACTCACGACCATACAGGCTTCACCCCACGACATGTCGCCAAGGTGTCGCCTGTATGGTCGTGAGTAATCTCCTCAGCCGCCCAAAGAGTCGTAGCATCTTTCTGGTCGCCGCAGAATTTTCAACATGTTGAAAATTTTCGCCGACCTGCAACGTCCTATGATGGGTGCCGGAAGTCGCCGAAAAAGTCGCGTAAGTGGGACAGGCCCATAAGTTTCAAAAGTACTAGAGCTGTTTCATACAATATACAGTGATGCTGAATTGTAAATCATATGTTCTTTGCAAATAATTTATACTTCCCTAAATCTCTGCCTCTTGTGTCTTTTATAGAAATGAGCAAATGAAAGAAATAATCGACAGCTGGGAAGAAGATGATTGGGAATGGCACAATCCTGGGACTATTATTATCAAAAACAGGAACACCGATACCTTTGATGGTAATGCTATTAGTTGTGACTCCGAACTTCCAAAGTTATAAAACAACAAAATCTCCATTTTACATGAGTTTGGTATAGAAAACCATGGGAGTCAAGTTATTCCCTTCATCATGTATCTGTACACTGTGAATGGCATGATTGAAATCATGTATTATCTTTTCGCTGACTGGTTAGCACGTAACAAACGTTTTTCACTGTATCTTGATTCACTTGAGGATAAACTAAACTAAACTAAACTTAACACACCTGGTGTGATTGGTTGATGGAGTGTGATTCCCCACCTGTTGGCTGCTGATTCTAGTCAATAGACAATAGGTGCAGGAGTAGGCCATTCGGCCCTTCAAGCCAGCACTGCCATTCAATGTGATCATGGCATTCTGCATTCAGCTAGCACCAGCCTTTCTGTTGGTGGGTCGTACACAACATTACACAGTCCAATACTATTCCATCAGCAAAGATTTCCTACTATATTTGGATCCTGTAATTATGGAAACGAGTCAGAGTATAGAAGTGAGATTGACCGACTGACCAAATGGTGCCAGCACAATAACCTGGCTCACAACACCAGCAAAACCAAGGAATTGATTGTGGACTTTGGAAGGGGTAGGATGGGGACCCACAGTCCCATTTTTTATCAACGGGTCGATGGTAGAAAGGGTCAAGAGCTTCAAATTCCTGGGCGTGCATATTTCCAAAGATCTCTCCTGGTCCCAGAACACTGATGCAATTATAAAGAAAGGACATTAGCGCCTCTACTTCCTGAGAAGATTACGGAAAGTCGGTATGTCGAGGAGGACTCTTTCGAACTTCTACAGGTGCACAGTAGAGAGCATGCTGACCGGTTGCATTGTGGCTTGGTTCGGCAACTTGTGCGCCCAGGAGCAAAAAGTTGTAAACACTGCCCAGTCCATCATCGGCTCTGACCTCCCAACCATTGATGGGATCTACCAACGTCGCTGCCTCAAAAAGGCTGCCAGTATCATCAAGGACCGACACCATCCAACGATATCCAAAAATGCATGAATAACGGGATCAATGACATAGAATATTGATGAAGGCTACCTTACAGGTACAGCAGGCAGTGAAGAAAGCAAATGGCATGTTGGCCTTCATAGCGACAGGATTTGAGTATAGGAGCAAGGTGGTCCTACTGCAGTTGTAGAGGGCCCTGGTGAGACCACACCTGGAGTATTATGTGCAGTTTTGTTCTCCTAATTTGAGGAAGGACATTCTTGCTATGGAGGGAGCGCAGCGTAGGTTCACCAGACTAATTCCCGGAATGGCAGGACTGACATATGATGAAAGAATGGGTCGACTGGGCTTATATTCACTGGAATTTAGATGGATGAGAGGAGATCTTATAGAAACATATCAAATTCTTAAGGGTTGGAGGAAAAATATTGATGCAGGAAAAATGTTCCCGATGTTGGGGGAGTCCAGAATCAGGAGTTACAGTCTAAGAATAAGGGGTAGGCCATTTATGACTGAGATGAGGAAAAACTGTTTCACCCAAAGAGTTGTGAATCTGTGGAATTCTGTGCCACAGAAGGCAGTGGAAGCCAATTGACTGGATGTTTTCAAGAGAGAGTTCGATGTGGCTCGCAGGGCTAATGGATTCAAGGGATATGGGGAGAAAGCAGGAACAGGCAACTGATTCTGGAAGATCAGCCATGATCATATTGAATGGTGGTGCTGGCTCAAAGGGCCGAATGGTTTACTCCTGCACCTACTGTATTTTCTATGTTTCTATGTTTCTTAGGCACAAAATATCTCATAAATGTCAGCTTTCAAAGTGAAAAAAAAGGATATGGATGCAGTAAATCTAAAATTACTTTTACCTCAGGGCAAGAATCAGAAGATTTATGTTTAAGGTGAGGGGGAAAAGATTTGATATGATTCTGTGGGGCAACATTTTTACACAAAGGGAGGTAGGTGTATGGAACGAGCTGCCAGAGGACGTAGTTGAGGCAGGTACCATCACAATGTTAAAAAACATTTGGACAGGTACATGGATAGGATTGGTTTAGAGGGATATGGGCCAAACGCAGGCAGGTGGGAGTGTAATTGGGGGATGTTGGTCAACGTGGGCAAGTTGGGCTGAAGGGCCTGTTTCCACACTGTATCACTTTATGACTTTGTCATGACAAGATAAAAATTTACACCCAGAGAGTTGTGAATCTGTGGAATTCTCTGCCTCAGAAGACAGTGGAGGACAATTCTCCGGATGCTTTCAAGAGAGAGTTAAATAGAGCTCTTAAAGATAGTGGAATCAAGGGATATGTGGAGAAGGCAGGAACGGGGTACTGATTGTGGATGATCAGCCATGATCACACTGAATGGCGGTGCTGGCTCGAAGGGCCGAATGTCCTACTCAGCGCTGTATCTCTAAAACTAAAACTAAAACCATCTTATCAGTGGGCAATGAAAATTATCCCTGCTATCATTCTTACTGTCCTGCAATCTTCTAGCAGCGGTCACGGTGGCGCAGCGATAGAGTTGCTGCCTTACAGCGAATGCAGCGCCGGAGACCCGGGTTCAATCCCGACTACGGGTTCTGTCTGTACGGAGTTTGTATGTTCACCCCGTGACCTGCCTGGGTTTTCTCCGAGATCTTCAGTTTCCTCCCACACTCCAAAGACGTAGAGGTTTGTAGGTTAATTGGCTTGGTAAATGTAAAAATTGGCCCTAGTGGGTGTAGCGGGGATCGCTGGTCGGCGCGGACCCGGTGGGCCAAAGGGCCTGTTTCCACGCTGTATTTCTAAAACTGAAACTAAAAGCATCTTATCAGTGGCCAATGAAAATTTAATAAACCTCTGCCAGAACCCCAGCGATCATAATTAGGCCATTCAGACCATCAAGTCTACTCTGCCATTCAATCATGGCTGATCTATCTCTCCCTCCTAACCCCATTCTCCTGCCTTCTCCTCTATCTCCACCATTGCTTCCATTGGCAGCCTGGTATCTCTAATCAGGCTTCACGGATTTATCCACATTCATGGACACTAGGTCATTTAATGCATCCTCCTTTTTAACGCTGATATAAAATTATCTCTGACCTGAAATGTACAGCTGCAATGTCTGTGAATATAGAAAAGACCTCACACACTTCCTGTTGCTCCATGTAAGGATGTGAATCAAGACCCAATGGTGAATCGCAAGCTTCAAAACCAAATTAAAAATGTAGGATGTATAGTCAAAGAATATACTTTTGAAATTGAAAATAAAATGAAAAACAGAAGGTAGACTAAGCTTTCTCTCTCCCTTCCAACTAATTTTTAGCATAGGCCTAGAAATTGATTTCTACCCTTTTTCAATATTAAGAAAACGGTGAAATTAATTTTGAAGGGCATTCAATCAAAATTGAAGGGCATTCATGTCAAAAAGGTAGCAACATCTATAAAGACATGAGATACCCTGACACACATAAAACCTGCACTTTTAAGAACACGTTTTCAAGAGATGATTGCAAAAGTCACATTCCAATAAGCTTTTTGAATTCCTGAAATGCAGCAATAAGCAGAGTGCCACATGTCACATATCACAGAGATCCTAAAGCAAGGGTTTTTGTTTGAGGGTGACTCTAGCTTTGAATGTTAAACCAGTGTAGACATGTGAGACCTGGTACTTGTGTTTATCAGAGGGTACTGAGAAAGCTCATAAAAAATAGTGTACTAGCCCAAACTGTGATCCCAAACAGCACTTCCTCAGATAGCTTAGGTAGATTCCCCACTCAAAAATCATTGGGCGAAAATTCCAGAAGACCTTCAAGAACACGAGTAGCTCCTTATTTATCAGCTCAGAAAAACACATGATAAAAGCAGCCTCAAAGACATGAAATACGTTTTTATATATAGAAATGTATACTTTTGACGATGATGGTGTTTATTTATAATTCAGGTGCAACAAGTGAAGGGGAATCCTCCAGCAGTTCTACAAGTTATACGCTGTGGCGGGCGAATATGGCATGGTGAAAACAAAGAGAACTTTATAAGATGATTCTGAGGGGCAACATTTTTACACAAAGGGAGGTAGGTGTATGGAACGAGCTGCCGGAGGACGTAGTTGAGGCAGGTACCATCACAATGCCAAAAAACATTTGGACAGGTACATGGATAGGATTGGTTTAGAGGGATATGGGCCAAACGCAGGCAGGTGGGAGTAATGTCATTGGGGGATGTTGGTCAACGTGGGCAAGTTGGGCTGAAGGGCCTGTTTCCACACTGTATCACTTTATGACTTTGTCATGACAAGATAATAATTTACACCCAGAGAGTTGTGAATCTGTGGAATTCTCTGCCTCAGAAGGCAGTGGAGGCCAATTCTCCGGATGCTTTCAAGAGAGTTAGATAGAGCTCTTAAAGATAGCGGAGTCAGGGGATATGGCGAGAAAGCAGGAACGGGGTACTGATTGTTTCAACACAGTTTATCACACCCTACTAATTTATCATCTGTTGCACTGAAAATGGGGAACTACCAATTGTAGACTTTGTCATTTGGGTTTAAAGATGAGGATATACAAATTTAATTTAAGCTCCATTTTAAAGCCATTAATTCCATCCTTATCAGTATTGTGATAAGTTGAAGGTAGACACAAAATGCTGGAGTAACTGAGCGGGCCAGGCAGCATCTCTGGAGAAAAGGAATGGTGATAAGTTGAATTACATATATCAGAATTTAAAACATGAATTTAAATGTATCAAGCTATAATTTTACTTCGGAGTCACGTGAGTGACTTCGTGAAGAACCCGCTCAGTGCGCAGGCGCGGCATTACGCCAGCAGTGCAACAGCGGCGGCAGCTGGAGGAAGGCGCTCCGGCTGCATTTTGAAACGGACCGTTGGGTGAGTATATTCAACTAAGTCTAACAGAGAAAGAGAGGGTGGGTGTTCTTAGCAAATAAGTACACTCACGAGAAGACTCTCCAACAGAACTGCCCCCAGCTCAACTCCACCAGAGGAGCGTTTAATCTCAGGGGGGCAGCAACAGGCGGCAGGACCGCTCATAGAGCGCTCCGCTATCCCCGACACCGAGCCGAGCCCAGTCCCGCTAATGCCTGCACAGCGGACAGGGAGCAAAGCCATGAGAGCAACCGGCCGGTAATGTCTAATTTGTCGGATGGGGACATGTCTCCACCTACACGGAGGAGAGACAGCCGCCAGAGCTTATAACAGCTCTTGGAGCAGATGCTCCAGCAAGCTACGCAGAAGGAGCGTTCTCGCGGAGGTAGGTCAGGCACCTCCTCCACAGTGTCTTGGGCACTGCCCTCTGCTCCCTCATTACTGGAGGCTAGCATTGGTGACCAGGGTTGGGCTGGTCTGGAAAGGGGCTGGCGGAAGAATTCGGCAGTATGCAAGGGGTGCAGGAGCAGGAAGAGCTGCTGGGTGTGGTGGACCGCTATGTAGCATCCCCACGTGCTGGAAGACTGCTGGAACCAAACATGGCGGCCAGCATCAATCATCTGTCAAATAAGCCCTTGCAGGAGAAGGTACTTCTTGAGGTGCTTGAATTTTATACAGCACCAGAGAACTGTGAGGCCCTCAGAGTGAAGACTGTGAACAGCCAGATCTGGGGTCACGTGGGGTCAAACATGTGTAACCATGAAATCAAGCTACAGCGGATCCTAAGGCTCCGGACGTCGGCCATTACAGCCTTTGCTCGTTCTGTGCAAAGTACGGAGATGGATACTTGCCAGCAGGATGTGCTGGCACTGATGTGCAACACACAATTTGAGATACACAATCTCCGGCGGGGAAACATAAGACCTGCCCTCAATCCCAAATTTGCTGGGTTGTGCAGAGCCCCAGCTGCAGAGACGGACGCTCTGTTATTTGGGAAAGACCTCAACAAAAAACTGAGGGACATGGAGGAAGCAGCGACATCTTTCGGCCTCATGAGGGCAGGCCCTGGGACGAGCAAACCAAGAGCTACAATACCCAAGCGGCAGCACCCCATGGCATCCACCAGTCGACGTCCTCAATATGGGACTGGTGAAAGCTCGCATTTTATCCCCAAAAGATCTTTTTTAGATCAGGGCCCACAGCGGACCCCATGGAAAATGCGCCACCCCCCAACATCGCCAGCACGTCAGACAAGCAAAACCTACAAAAACATCAGGAAACAAAAGAAACACCACTGAACATGGAGGTAGGTGGGTCTGGTTCCTGCCAGCATATAGAGAATAAGGGTGCTTTACTAACAGAGGGGAGATTACACTGGTTTAAAGAAGCATGGGTTACTGTCACGTGTGATAAGTATATACTCAACAGCATTAGTGGAGAGGTCATCCAAAAGACCAAACATGAACCTTTGGAATTTGTATCAAATAAAACCAAAAAAGATGGTGGATGTCGCATCATCATTGCCTTAACATCACTAAATAAGTTTGTTGAGTATATACATTTCAAAATGGAGACAGTTGTTACTGCCAAACAACTGATTTCCAAAGGATACTTCATGGCAAGCATTGATCTGAAAGATGCTTACTATCTAATACCCATACACAAGGATCATTGCAGATGCCTACAATTTATCTGGTTGGGGCAGCTGAGGCAGTACAACGCATTGCCCAATGGGCTAACCTCAGCCCCAAGATTATTCATCAAAATATTGAAAATAGCCATGGCAAGACTAAGAAACAAACACATATTGTCATGGCATACCTGGATGATATTCAGATAGTAGGGAAAACGATGGAATTGGCTGTGGCAGCAGTATCAGCTACAAAATAGCTCCTCGAAACTCTGGGGTTCGTCCTACATCCAGATAAATCTAAGTTGAAGCCATCCACTATTATGGACTACCTGGGCTTCACAATTAACTCAGTCCATATGACTGTTACTTTGCCAAAAGGAAAATAAAAATAAATAAATAAATTTAAAAAAAAAATTTTTTTTTAAATGGTTGCGTTAGCACAATCATGCAACTATTTAATGGTCAACAAAGGACCAACTATTCGACAAGTCCCAAGAGTGATTGGGAAAATGGTAGCAGCATTTCCAGCTACACAATGCGGACCTTTGCACTATCAAAATTGACAAACAGCAAAGGTACAGGCACTAAAACGACATACAGGTCACGATGTTCGTGTCATGTAATTACCCACTGAAGCAATATCAGCTACAGTGGTGGGCAGAAAATGTTTGGCATAGTTTCAGCTCTATCATCATCACTAACCTTACTTTAGTTCTTCAAACAGATGCCAGTGCTCAAGGCTGGGGAGCAACTTACTCCATATCCAGCACAGGTGGTAGATGGACTAACCTAGAGTCATCATTACTACTGACACTGGGCATTAACTATCTAGAGATGTTGGGTGCCTTTTATGGGTTAAAAGCATATGTAGCTAATATGCAGCACTTGCATGTTCGGTTACAGATTGATAATACTACGGTGGTGGCTTATATTAACCATATGGGCGGCATAAAATCATTATCATGCGACAAATTGGTCAATGTGATTTGGCTATGGTGTGTCGAAAGACATATTTGGCTATCAGCTACTTATCTACCAGGTAAGCTAAACACAGTGGCAGACACCAGGTCACGCAAATTCAATGATAACATCGAATGGATGTTCAACCCTAAAGTATTTGCTAAAGTTATTAAGCAGTATGGAACGCCAGATATCGATGTATTTGCATCAAGACGAAATCACCAGTTACCTATATATGTCGCTTGGGAACCAGACCCAGAGGCAGCAGCGATACATGCCATCATGCTGGATTGGGGAAATGTCTTCTTCTATGCTTTCCCTCCCTTCTGCCTCATCAGTCGGGTACTTCGCAAAATACAGATGGACTCTGCTTCTGGAATTTTGATGGTGCCCGACTGGCCTACACAGCCATGGTTCCCGGTTCTACATGACATGGTGGTTGAGTCACCAATGGTCTTTCCCAGTGATCCAGGATTATTAACTCACCAAGTATCAGGCATAAGCCACCCATGCCATGAGAAAATTAAACTCCTGGGTTGCAGGCTTTGAATAGATCTTACCTGGAACAGGGATTGTCCGAACGAACCATCACCACCATGTCGGCATCCCTTTGAACATCCACCAAGAGGCAGTACTGAATCAGCATAAGAAAATGGGAGAAGTACTGCCAGGAAACAGGGACAACGTATGCAACAGCCACAGCCACCAACGTACTGGAATTCCTGGCCCATCTACTCCATCACTAAGGAAGACATAAATAATCTGCCGGAAATAGCAGGGGGCCGCGGGTCAAAGGAGATGGAGGAACTGAGTGAAATCCAGGTTAGTCGGGAAGTGGTGTTGGGTAAATTGAATGGATTAAAGGCCGATAAATCACCAGGGCCAGATAGGCTGCATCCCAGAGTACTTAAGGAAGTAGCTCCAGAAATAGTGGATGCATTAGTGATAATTTTTCAAAACTCTTTAGATTCTGGAGTAGTTCCTGAGGATTGGAGGGTAGCAAACGTAACCCCACTTTTTAAGAAGGGAAGGAGAGAGAAAACGGGGAATTACAGACCAGTTAGTCTAACATCGGTAGTGGGGAAACTGCTAGAGTCAGTTATTAAAGATGGGATAGCAGCACATTTGGAAAGTGGTGAAATCATTGGACAAAGTCAGCATGGATTTACGAAAGGTAAATCGTGTCTGACGAATCTTATAGAATTTTTCGAGGATGTAACTAGTAGAGTGGATAGGGGAGAACCAGTGGATGTGTTGTATCTGGACTTTCAGAAGGCTTTCGACAAGGTACCACATAAGAGATTAGGATACAAACTTAAATCACACGGTATTGGGGGTTCAGTATTGATGTGGATAGAGAACTGGCTGGCAAACAGGAAGCAAAGAGTAGGAGTAAACGGGTCCTTTTCACAATGGCAGGCAGTGACTAGTGGGGTACCGCAAGGCTCAGTGCTGGGACCCCAGCTATTTACAATTTATATTAATGATCTGGACGAGGGAATTGAAAGCAACATCTCCAAGTTTGCGGATGACACTAAGCTGGGGGGCAGTGTTAGCTGTGAGGAGGATGCTAGGAGACTGCAAGGTGACTTGGATAGGCTGGGTGAGTGGGCAAATGTTTGGCAGATGCAGTATAATGTGGATAAATGTGAGGTTATCCACTTTGGTAGCAAAAACGGGAAGGCAGACTATTATCTAAATGGTGGCCGATTAGGAAATGGGGAGATGCAGCGAGACCTGGGTGTCATGGTACACCAGTCATTGAAAGTAGGCATGCAGGTGCAGCAGGCAGTGAAGAAAGCGAATGGTATGTTGGCCTTCATAGCAAGAGGATTTGAGTATAGGAGCAGCGAGGTTCTACTGCAGTTGTACAGGGTCTTGGTGAGACCACACCTGGAGTATTGCGTACAGTTTTGGTCTCCAAATCTGAGGAAGGACATTATAGCCATAGAGGGAGTGCAGAGAAGGTTCACCAGACTGATTCCTGGGATGTCAGGACTTTCATATGAAGAAAGACTGGATAGACTTGGCTTATACTCGCTAGAATTTAGGAGATTGAGAGGGGATCTTATAGAAACGTACAAGATTCTTATGGGGTTGGACAGGCTAGATGCAGGAAGATTGTTCCCGATGTTGGGGAAGTCCAGGACAAGGGGTCACAGCTTAAGGATAAGGGGGAAATCCTTTAAGACCGAGATGAGGAAAAACTTTTTCACACAGAGAGTGGTGAATCTCTGGAACTCTCTGCCACAGAGGGTAGTTGAGGCCAGTTCATTGGCTATATTTAAGAGGGAATTAGATGTGGCCCTTGTGGCTAAAGGGATCAGGGGGTATGGAGAGAAGGCAGGTACGGGATACTGAGTTGGATGATCAGCCATGATCGTATTGAATGGCGGTGCAGGCTCGAAGGGCCGAATGGCCTACTCCTGCACCTATTTTCTATGTATCTATGTATGATGAAGGGATCAGTTACAGTGCCATCAACACAGCGCGAAGTGCTCTTTCTGCTTATCTCAAACCAGCAGGACAACAGGCTATGGGATCCCATCCACTGGTGGTAAAACTGATGAAGGGCATTTATGATATCAAGCCCCTAAACCCAGGTATACCCATATTTGGGATATCAGTGTGGTCCTGACATACCTCAGGGAATGGCCACCAGCCAGATCCCTCAGCCTCGAGCAATCTACACTAAAGACGCTCATGTTGATGGCACTCGTATCCGCTCAGAGGGTCCAGTCACTACACAAGTTAAAGCTGGACAACATGGTGACCACCCCAGATCAGATCACATTCATCATACAGGGTCTGGTGAAGCAAAGCAGGCCAGGAACAGCTAATCCACTGGTGGTATTCCGGGCCTACCCACAAAAGCCACGGTTGTGTGTCGTGACCCATCTACAACATTACATAGACACAACCCACAATATCAGAGGGAGTGAAAAAGCCTTATGGGTCAGCCACAAGTAACCTCATGGCCGGGTAACGAGCCAAACCATTTCAAGATGGCTCAAACAGGTACTGAAGGCTGCCGGAATAGATACTAATACATTTAAATCTCATTCCACTAGGGCAGCATCTACATCAACGGCCGACAGAATGGACGTACCGGTTGACCATATTCTGAATACAGCAGGATGGTCGAGGGAAACGACATTCAGAACTTTTATAATAAGCCGTTGATGAAACCTGATTTATTTGCAGAGAAAATATTACAAGCTGCAAATATTTAAGTTAAGCCCGGGGGAGCACTTTAATTTTGTTATTGTTAATAACTACCTTTTGTGTTTCTTGAGAAACAGATTCATAGGTTGATTACGATAACACTTCCTCCCTCAAGAAATTTCGGCAGTGAGTGAAATAAAACTGTTACACGGTTTGAAATCACAGAGCTTTGAAATCTTCACGAAGTCACTCACGTGACTCCGAAGTAAAATAGTAAGATTAAACGAGAACTTACCAGTTTGAAGTTTGATCTGTATTTTATGAGGAGTTACGATGAGGGATTACGTGCCCTCCGCTCCCACCCTCATTATATGGATCAAACTAATAAATTGATGTCTCCTTTTCTTTACTATGTTTACTTCAAATACCTGTGTCTATCTGTGATTCCACACCGCTGCTTGGAAGTATGCCGCGCCTGCGCACTGAGCGGGTTCTTCACGTAATCCCTCATCGTAACTCCTCATAAAATACAGATCAAACTTCAAACTGGTAAGTTCTCGTTTAATCTTACTATTATTTCCCCTTGTTGGTGTTAGAACTGCATCTAGTGGAGAGAGAATATATCTACAGCATGAATCACCATGTCTTGTTCCGATTAAAAATGTTAATATAGAAATTTGTAATGAAAATCATTTTCTGAAAATGTAAAATATTTGATACAAAGGAATAAATGCATTGTCTTTTCTTTTCAGCACAAAATCCAGATGCCACAGATGAATATTACTGACTTTTGCAATGAGGTATAATGTCCAACTTACCTGTGTTTAAATATTGTTAATATATACGTTTTCAATTTTGTTTGATAATTTTCAAACTAAACCCTACCAAAGTAAAATGCACATTCTTAATTGAAACAAAAAATACCAGACCGCTCCTTGGTTTCTTGGTTTCTTGGTTTCTTGGTCCTCCAAAATATTCCAAATGGAATTTAAACTGGAGGTGGTGGAGGGAGGACTTAAGCCAGAAAGGGTTTTTGGGAAGAAAGAGCTACCTTAAATTTAGTTGCATCTGGTTGGGTAACTATAGTAGGGTGGAGATTATTCCATGATTATCTCATGGATAATCATGGAATAATCATGGATTACTCCAAGATTATTAAACAAAATCGTAAGTGTCAAATTAAATAAAGTGGTACTAGACTTAAAAGGATCAGTTCCTTCAACTGTACAGTATCAAACGTCACATTTTACAGGGGTGTAACTAAGTTTCTAATGTAGTCCTCTATTGAGTAACTTTCTATACCAATAATTTCATGGTCATTGGATTTATTATATAATAAAAAAAGAAATAAATCAAAATATAATTGTTTCCTAGTTTTCAAGTTTATTTAAGAGTCAAGAGTCAAGAGAGTTTTATTGTCATGTGTCTCAGATAGGACAATGAAATTCTTCAACTTCAAATAAAAGATTCCTAATACCAAACATCCTATAAAAAAAAAAGCAATGTATATCTCACCTGTTAAGAGAAAAACACATAAAACTGAGTTATTTTTGTTAAAAAGTACAGCTTCTTCCCAACACCTAGCAGGCTATTTTACACTAAGGACATCGGCCTTTTTGCACATATACAGAATGGCCATGTCAACTCCAATATTGGGGGTTTTAATTTATTGAAATTTATCTATGAGTAATGTGTTACAGGCCTGTTATGCTGCAAGTGAGAATTCCATTGTTCCATTTATCAGTACATATAATAATTAAACACTATAAGGTTTAGAGGGATATTGACCATTCATGACTAATGTAGCCAAGGCTTCTTGGTCAGCATGGGCAAGTTGGGCTGAAGAGCCTGTTTTGTGGCTGTATGACTCCATGGCTCTTGATGCTTGAAATTTCAATGTCATACTGTTTGGTTGCTGCCTAAGGGGAACATGAGGTGCTACTCCTCCAGTTTGCACAAGGCCTCACACTGGCAATAGAAGAACAGTCAGCATTGGAATGGGTAAGGGAGTTAAAATGGTTCTCAACAGGACATCCAGCAGGCCTTGGCAGACCGGAGCACAAGTGTCGCTTAGTCCCGCTGGTGTAAAGGAGGCCACATTTGGACCACCAAATGCCGTAGATGAGGTTTGAAAAGGTACACTGTCCCACTTGGATGGAGGTGAGGGAGAATGTTACATTTGTGTTACATTTCTTACAGTTGCAGGGGAAAGTACTTGGAGAGGGGGTGGTTTGGGTGAGGAAGAATGAACCAAAGAGTTGCAAAAGGTGTTGTCTCTGCTGAAAGGGGTGAGGATGGGAAGATGTCGCATCACGTTGAAGGGTCCCAATCGAAATGTCACCTATCCATTCCCTCAACAGATGCTGCCTGACCCACTGAGTTACACCAGCACCATTTGTTTTGCCGGCTTGTAATTCCTTGGCTTAAGGGAGAATGGTTGGCTAAATAGACATCTGCCACGGATGGCAGGTGGACAACGGTTGACCCATTTTGGTTTGTGCAGCCTCTGAAGGTGCTCTCATCTGAATCCAATTCCCCTTCCTCTTTGTCTTTAGATCTGCAAATTTTATTTTCATGTTTTATCTAAGTCCCTTGCAAAGCCTAAAATTGAAACCTGCTCGAACCTGCCTCCTGGAATCACATATAGAGAATGACCACTTGTCAAAATACACGAGGGTATTTGAAGAAACTGTAAGTCAGTGGTTGCAACAACTGGCAATGAAGACAAAGGAACACGCAGTAACAAGATAGCTCATGAAGAGCAGGTCAGAAAATTATTCGGTGCATATACATCAAAATTGGAAATGTTTAATAACATTTGTGCACGACAATCTTCATCCAGCAGATGGAGCTAAAGGTTTAAAGATATTTTGAAAGTAGAAATTATTTCACCCAAAGAAACGGGTGGATTGGCTCTCCCCAACTTCTTATACTATTACTGGGCAACGAATATTAAAAATGTAATCTACTGGCTGGACAATTCATGCCAACAGGTATGGTTAATAATGGAGAGAGAGGATTGCTCGCCTTTTAATATAGGCGCGATTCTTCTCTCTCCAACAAATTTGAAGAACACACAATATGATAAAAAATCCGATTATTCACAGCACTCTACGAATCTGGAGACAAGTAAAATCAACTTTTAAACTAAGAAATATATCTCTTCTTTCACCAATAGCCAATAACCCTTTGTTCAAGCCATCTATTATAGATAAAACGTTTACATATTGGGAAAGACTAGGAATCAAAAAACTTGGAGATCTTTACGAGATGGGAACTCTTCTCTCATTTCAAGAATTAGTCGAAATATCACCTGAAAGGTAATCAATATTTCAGATATCTTCAAATTCGAGACTATCTGAAAACATATACCCAAGACTACCAAACTTTGCTGCCAGATATACTAGACGAATGTATGAATAGAAATTCAGAGTCAAACAACTTAACATCATATTTGCATAATACCCTTCTAAATATAGAAATCCCATCGACAGAAGCAATTAGAAGAGACTGGGAAGAGGAACTAGGCCTAAAAATTCTAAAAGACAGATGGGAAGAAAACCTTTTATATATACACAATTGTTCAATTAACGTTAGACATACGTTAATATAATTTAAAATACTATTCAAAGTCTAAACTGAATAAGATCTTTCCAAATGTATCTCCTATTTGTGACAAATGTCTCCTTCAGGAAGCAACTATAACACATTCCTTCGCCTCTTGCATAAAATTACATAACTTTTGGAGATAAATTTTTGAAATTCTCTCAAAAACATTAAAAACAAAATTGAACCCCGACACGGAATTGATTATTCTAGGAACGTCAGAAGCCTGCTATGAGCTATCAATATTTCAAAGACGTTTCCTCAATTATGGCCTGATAACGGCGAAAAAACTAATACTCAAATTTTGGAAACTCTACTCTTAAAATGTGGATTACAAACATGTCTGAGACGCTACATCTTGAAAATATTAGACTTGTCTTAGCAGAAAAAACTGAGCATTTTTCGAAGATATGGACACCATTCATAGATGCTGCCTCACCCGCTGAGTTTCTCCAGCATTTTTGTCTACCTAAGATATTTTGAAATGTTGCGTGCGATGCAAGACCGCAAATATTATCCTGAATTCATTAAACTTTGACACCAGCAGAACTGAGGTGTGAAGTAAAAAAATCACAAAGTCTGAATAAATTATTAAATAGCAAGAGACTAGAAAGTGCAGAGAAGTAAAGAGCTTTGTGCTTCTGAGTGCTACAACATGAGGTTACATGGGTCGAAGAAGGGTTCTCGACCCGAAACACCACCAATTCCTTCTCTCCAGAAATGCTGCCTGGCCTGCTGAGTTACTCCAGCTTTTTGTGTCTATCTTCGGTTTAAACAGCATCTGCAGTTCCTTATTACACTTGAGGTTACGTATCTGTCTACATGATGTAGGTATGTTACAAAACTTACCTTCAGCGGCGCTGCAGTTCTGTCACTAGCCGTGTACGCGACTTTGGCGCCTTTGAGGGGGGGGCGGGATTAAAATGCCGTTTTCTCCTGCCTGTCCGAGATATATTTTCCCGGGCTACTACCTGATGCTGAAAAATCGTTCCGACTGCCTTTCTCGGAAGTTGTTTTTTTTAAACGCTGGACAATTTAATCGCTTGAGTAAAATAAAAATCTACTTCTATCGCCGTCAACGCCGACAACGGGACGGATCTCACGTTTGGGACAAAACATAAGGTAAGTCGTTTATTTTACATATAAACTTGCTTCTTAGGATTACTTTAATCCAAATTTCATCGGCGAAAATGTGATTAAGGCCCCATACGAACCGGCAGTGTTTTTCCTGCCGATATGGGGTTTAAATTCACCGCAACGTTCCAAACGATCGCATTCCACAAAATCTCACTCGCAAGATGATTTAAATGGCCATTAATTTACGGGAATTAAACACTAAATTCCTTCCATTTGGCCTATAAATTCATGACAATGAGATTTAAAAATCATGTTATTTTGTGAATTCTTGTGTGAATGTTATTTGGACACTTAGGCTATTTAAAAATGTTAACCTTTTCTTAAGAAATGGATAATTGTTTAGATCTAGTAATTGAATTTTGTAATTAGCTACAATTAGGTAACTAACTAATTATACGCTTTAATTCCAGGTCATCCAAGTAAGATTGTTTCATATTTGTTTCAGAATGCTTCAATCTATAATAACTCAAAATTTCATTCAGTTCTCTTAATTTTTAAGAAAGTTATGGGCTTCTGACTGTCCTCGATCACAGCTTTTGAGTTAAGTCAATGGAAAAGCAATAGGGAACAAGATGCTAATTTCCGAGAATGAAAATGGCCATAACTTTTTTAATACTGAAGATATGAAAGTGAATTAGGTGTCAAATTAAACTTCTTTTTATGCTTTATCTGATGGGATAATTTGCAGACTTGATTTTTAAAATCTCAACATTTTCTAACATTGCTACATGATGCTTTTTAAGTCACAATTAGCAGGTAAAGATGGAACAAACTTTGTTAAAAGTATGTAAAAGGCCAAAATTTAAGCACATATATCTGGCAAGTTGCACCTCACGCTAGTGGAAATATATGCTGACAGTTTCTCATTTTGAAATTGTTTTTATTCATAAGTACAAATGAAATCAAAGGAAAAGACAATTTGATAAAATCACAGCTAATCTGACCTTGCCCTCATTGAAGCAATGTGGGCATTTTTAGGAAGACCAGCTTTTATTCCTATAGGGCCTGTCCCACTATGGCGACCTAATTTGCAAGTTTAGAAGAGTTTGCGCTCGCCACAAACTCGCAGCATGGTCAAAACGTGGTCCTAGGAGGTCGCTGTAACTCTCCTTCATGCTCGAGAGAAGTTCCCGCATACTCGCGGCCTCAGTTTCGTTGAGGAAAAATTTTCAACATGCTGAGAAATTTTCCGCAAGTAAAAATTGGTCGGCATGGTTCTTTTGAACTCGTAGTGCAGTGGTAGTGGGGACGCCGTGTAGTTATAGGTAGACGAGTTAGCTGTAGGCAATCTCCTTTGCTGACCGGGCATTTTAATTGGCTCATTGGGGGGAAAAAATGTAAGCACGAGTTTTGAGAACCAAGGAAAACGGACCGGTAATGTTAAATGCCCACTGAACTTTATTAAAAGTTGTATGGCTTCTTAAAAGTGTCTCCATTCCTTCTCCCCCCCCTTCTCTCCCCTGCTCCCCCCTTCTCTCCCCTCCTCCCCCCCTTCTCCCCTCCCCCCCTCCCCGCTCTTTTATTGGACTTACCATACGTCTTTTACCTTCCTGTTCATCGCGGGTATCACCTTGGCTTTGCCCGCGATTTCAGACTCGCAATTTCAGACAGCGCTCCCCTGCTTTCTCTGGCCCCCGCCTTTGCGATGTGTATGTGTGTGTGTGTGTGTGCTGACTGTCGATCCAGCTCGCAGTTTCATCGCTGACGGTCGATCCAGCTTGCAGTTTTTCAGCCGAGTGCCCAGCTTGAAGGTCGAAGACAGTTGCTGAAAAGTCGCGTCAATGGGACAGGCCCTTGACATTTCGGGTCGAGACCCATGTCCACTATCACACATGAGTAACAAAAGCAGTCTTCCATCGACATAGAAAAAATTTAATAAATGGATCCGATCATGTCATAAAATCATAATTGATAGCAGAATTAGGCCATTCGGCCCATCAAGTCTACTGGCTGATCTATCTCTTCCTCCTAACCCCATTCTCCTGCCTTCTCCCCATAACTTCTGACACCCGTACTAATCAAGAATCTAACTATCTCTGCCTCAAATATATCCACTGACTTGGCCTTCTCAGCCTTCTGTGGCACAGAATTCCACAGATTCAACACCCTCTGACTAAAGAAATCCCTCCTCACCTCCTTAAGAAAAGAACATCTTTTCATTCTGAGGCTGTGCCCTCTAGTCCTAGACTCTCCTACTAGTGGAAACATCCTCTCCACATCCATTCTATCAAAGACTTTCACTATTCTATGTGTTTCAATGAGGTCCCCCCTCGTTCTTCTAAATGTAATTTAATTTAATGTCTAATCCAATAATATTGAAATATATATCAAAATGTCAATGTGGATTAAGAAAATTGCTGACCAACAAAGTAAGTCTTGTTGCTGTGCAGGACACGAAAAGTCCTAGAATTCCTGCAGGCCCCTGATGTGCATTCTGTGGGACTGAGATGCCCTACCATACTTCCATTTATTTAATTAATTCTACCAATTGGAAGAATATATTTAAAATACTATTACCATTGAGAAGGTTTTGCTTTTATTCCCTTGCTTAATGTTTAAGTGTTTCCCATCTTCCTTTTCAAATTCACTCATATCAACTGTAACTGAATATAGTACCAATTTCTTCACCTTTATCTTTTGAGTTAAGTTAAGAAGTTTCTTCTCATCTCTGTCCTCTTTACAGGCAAAATGTGATTGCACTATGGAGGGAGAAATAGTTTGAACTGGAAAATTATGGCTATGAGTATTCAGTCTGAAGAAGGGTCTCGCCCCAAAACGTCACCTATTTCTTCGCTCCATAGATGCTGCCTCACCCAGTTTCTCCAACATTTTTGTCTACCTTTGGCTATGAGTAAAGATGTTAGGGGGTCTTTTCTTTCTAACAGAAGAAGCCTAGTGTAGGATTAAGGTGTATAATATCATGAGGGGCCCATATAAAGTAAATAGCATAAACCTATTTTCCTTAATAGAGATGTCAGAAAGGAGGTTGCACAGACTTAAAATAAATGGTGAAAGGATTGGAGGGAGAAATAAGGATGGTTGCATCTCACAGCCTGAAAGGTGATAGAGACAAACACCTCATCACATTTATATAGTACAAGGAATTGTACTTTCCAGCTACAGGGCTGGACTAGAATTGGGGTGCTTCTTTTTTGACCGGTACTAATGCATTCGGCCAAGTGACTTTATTGTGGCAAGTATTCCTCTGACTGTCATTTTACCTCAAAACAGGAACTGGGAAACTAACTTCTATGTTTTCTATTCAAGAATAAGATCTAAATGGGGTGGGAGATTGCAACCGTCACGTGGTCCGCCCTGTTTCAACGAATGCAATCAACCTGGCATGCACAATCAAATAAGATCAAATAGAACAAGTTGTCCTACAACTTTAGGCTGTGCACGTCATACGCAAGAAGATCTAAAGATCTCGGAGAAAACCCACGCAGGACACGGGGAGAATGTACAAACTCCGTACAGACAGCGCCCGTAATCGGGATCTAACCCGGGTCTCCGGCGCTGCATGCACAGTAAGGCAGCAACTCTACCGCTGCGCCACAGTGACTGCCCATGACATCCACAACAGAGTATAAAGTGGAGGATGAGGGTGTGAGGAGCGAAGCAGGAGCTGGCAGGTGATAGGTGCGACCTCGTGAGGTGAGGAGAGGGATGATGGGCAGATGGAGCCAGGTAGTAAACGAGAAGAGAGTGGGGGTAGTCAGAAACTGGAAGGTGATGTGGAGACCATTAAGGGCTGCAGATTCTGGAATCTGATAAGTTATGTGGTAAGCGAAACTAGATAGGGAGAGATTTAATTGATGTATGGTGAAAATAATCATGTCACAGGAGTTGGGGGAAGTAAAGAAGGAGGGGTTGAGAAACACTGGGTGGATCAAAAGAAGAGTAAAATGAACACAGATGGGGCGAGTGCCATACGTCTATGACTCTTCCATACTCATACATAGTTTAGGCATTGTCAGAACCAATCAACTCTAAATTACGGCCAAACCCAAAATAGCTGGAAAAACCTTATTGATATGGCTTCAAAGTTCACTGCTGAAAGTTGTTATAGCTGCTGACACAATATTCAGTTTTGCCCATTATCCTGTAGCAGACAACTGACCGTCTGAGTTTTGAAATACGTTTAGTTTTTCAAGTTCGTTTTAATCTGGGATTTTAAATTTGAAGGAGAAAAATACGAAATGAACACATCTTTATATTTCTGCTGTCTGTATTTGATCTTATTCTCTGGTAAGTCTTAAGATGATTCATATTATAGTAATATATTTGGACATGTGAAGGTATTTAATCTACTTCTGAAAACCTACGATAGATATTCCTCATCAATATGTGCGGTGATGTTCACTATCACCGCTGTTATTTGCTTTGGTAATTGAACCCCTTGCTGAAAAAATAAGAACACACTCGAATATTCACGGTTATAACACAAAATATTCAAACAACAAACTATCCCTATATGCTGATGATGTACTACTGTACATCACAAAACCACAAATTAGTATACCAAATATATTAAACTTAATTGAGGACTTTGGATCCTTTTCAGGATATAGAATAAATTGGAACAAAAGTGAAATTATGTCGATTAAACCAAAAGACTCAACACATCTCAGGAAATTCCCTTTTAAAATAGCTATGGAAAAATTCAAATATTTAGGAATTGAGATTACTAGAAATTACCATGATATGTTTAAAGCTAATTATAATCCCCTACTTAAGAAATTAAATAATCTGATTAAATTTTGGAAAACACTTCCGATGTCCTTAATAGGTAGGATAAATGCTATAAAAATGATTTTCTTACCACAAATCCTTTACCTATTTCAATCAATACCTATATATCTCCCAAAAAAGTTTTTCAAAAAACTGGACTCAGACATTACAAATTTTATATGGGATTACAAATCCCACAGAATACAAAGAACACACCTTAACAAACGAAAAGAGTTGGGGGGTCTAGCGCTCCCTAACTTTATGTATTATAACTGGGCAGTAAATATTAAAAATATGATTCACCTGCTGGACAATTCTGCCCAGCAGGTGGACTGGATTATAATGGAAAAAGGGGATTGCTCCCCGAATAATATAGGAGCGATTATTCTCTCTCCAATAAATTTGAATAATAAAAATTATAATAAAAATCCAATTATATATAGCACTATTAGAACATGGAAGCAAATAAAACAGAATCTAAAATTAAGAAACCTATCTCTCTTAATACCAATAGTCAATAACCCATCGTTTAAACCTTCAATCATAGATAAAGCATTTATACAATGGGAAAGAATGGGAATTAAAACGCTCGAAGATCTGTATGAATTAGAAAAATTACTATCATTCCAACAACTACAACTGAAATATAATTTGAAAAATAATCAATATTTTAAATATCTACAAATCTGTGACTATTTGAAAACACACACAAAAGATTATTATAATATGCCTTCCGACTTACTAGATGAAGCAATGAAGACAAAGGCGGAATCAGTTAATTTAATATCATACTTATATAATATCATCTTAAATATAGAAATACCCACAACAGATGGAATTAGAAGAGATTGGGAACAAGATCTAGGTATAAAAATTTCAAAAGAGAGTTGGGATAATCATTTATTACAGGTGCATAAATGCTCGATCAACGTACGACATACGCTTATCCAATTTAAAACATTACATAGATTATATTATTCAAAAACCAAACTAAATAAAATCTTTCCTAACGTCTCACCAATCTGTGATAAATGTATATGTCAAGAAGCTACCATAGCACATTCTTTTGTTTTTTGTACAAAAATCCAAAAATTCTGGTTTGAAATATTTGATATTTTTTCAAAATTAATCAAAATAAAACTGGTACCAAAACCAGAATGGATTATTTTTGGAATATCGGAAGGTATTCCTGAATTAAACGTGTATCAGAAGAATTTACTCAATTATGGGCTAATAATGGGAAAAAAGCTTATACTTAAATTCTGGAAAAATGCGCCCACACCAACAATAAAAATGTGGACATCAAATATGTTGGAAACATTACATCTGGAAGAGATGAGATTCCTCCTAGTAGGCAAAGTAGATCAATTTCAAAAGACGTGGTCTACGTTTTTGGACCTATTACAAGCATGAGGTGCAATAGTAATTTAGAAAAACAAATAAATAAATAAAAGGTATCTGGACCTGGTAATGGGAGGTAAAATAAAAACAGACTTGGTTGGTAGTTCCTTCTCTATGAAGTATGGTATAAGAGTTATAATAGAGCGATTGTTCCTTCTTTCTTTCTCTTTTTTTTTCTAGGGTCTATTTTCTAACTTTACTTCCTTCTCTAACTTCTTTTCTAAGGGGCTTTCTTTTCCCAACACTCTTTTGCACTTCACAACCTTTGTGCACTTTCTCCACTTTTCTTACTTCTTTCTTTTTCTTTCTTAAAGTTTAAAAAAGTGAAGCGGTACAAAAAATGTATTAATATATACGTGTTGTACATTACTGTAATCTACCGTACTTCTAAAAAATAAAAAATAAAAAATAAATAAAAAAATAAAAAATATGTGCGGTTCCCGGCAAAGGATGGAGGAAATGGATGAACTATATGTTGGTGTAAAGGGCATGTCCCACTTACGCGATTTTTTCCGCGACTTGCCGGCATCCGCCATAGTCGCAGCAGGTCTCCGAATAATTTCAACATGTTGAAAATCCAGCGGCGACCAGAACAAGGTAGACTCTTTGGGCGACCCATCACGACCAAACAGGCTTCACCACGCGACATGTCGCCAGGGTGTCGCCTGTATGGTTGTGAGTAGTCTCCTCAGTTGCCCAAAGAGTCGTAGCGTCTTTCTGGTCATCGCTGAATTTTCAACATGTTGGAAATTTTCGGCGACCTGACGGGTGCCAGCAGTCGCCAAAAAAGTTGAGTAAGTGGGACAGGCCCATAAATCTTCTTTCATGTGCCCACCCCCCTGGATAGACAGGGAGCCAGAGGAAAGGAATGCATGTTCCCCACTAAGTAGAAGAAGATCTTGAGCTCTGCTGGCTATTAGTAACAAATACAAGATGGACCTGATATTTCGAACTATGTGACGATTTTACTTTGGTAAAAAATGGCTCATTCAGAATTATTATTCCTTCCACCTGCTAAATAGATTTTAAAAATAGTCTTCCACAAAGACATGGCTCACTTAAACCTAATCCACTATTTTGGGTTTGACTACCCACTTTATACCTTGCCAAACTTAACTCTTAGACAGGATACAGACTAGGCAAAAATGGGTACAGATTTATATTAGTACCTTCAGACCCGATGTTTAAGTTAAAATTGCCCTCAGATTTTATTACTTTTATCACTTTATTACCCAGAAGATTCTGGGCTGCTAAAATAAAGATAATTTCTGAGGCTGTAAACATTTACATTTGATCTGGTGAAAAAATACTCTGAAACATCATGGAATTATCTACCTGGCAAAAGCCACAGTTAGTTGAAAAGGAATAAAAAAGTAGTTCACCCTTTAGATTTAAATGAACAACTCAACGTTTAAGAAAGAAAGAACTTCCAAATATCTTTCCCAATTATATTATTTTTGTGTATACATTCAATTCAATTTTAGAAATGATCATCTCAACAAACCTTTCAAGCAACATATTATTATATTATCATAGCTATGATAATAACTCACTGTAAAAATGTTCTAATTTTTATCAGTGACAATAGACAATAGGTGCAGGTGTAGGCCATTCGGCCCTTCGAGCCAGCACCGCCATTCAATGTGATCATGGCTGATCATCCCCAATCAGTACCCTGTTCCTGCCTTCTCCCCATATCTATCTTTAAGAGCCCAATCTAGCTCTCTCTTGAAAGTATCCAGAGAACCGGCCTCCACTGCCCTCTGAGGCAGAGAATTCCACAGACTCACAACTCTCTGTGAGAAAAAGTGTTTCCTCGTCTCCGTTCTAAATGGCTTACCCCTTATTCTTAAACTGTGGTTCCTGGTTCTGAACTCCCCCAACATCGGGAACATGTTTCCTGCCTCTAGCGTGACTAAACCCTTAATAATCTTATATGTTTCAATAAGATCCCCTCTCCTCCTTCTAAACTCTATTCTCCATTCTCTCAGCATATGACAGTCCTGCCATCCCGGGAATTAACCTTGTAAACCTACGCTGCAGTTCAGTTTGAATCCTCTCATTACCAACTCTTCTGCCAGCAGAAACAAGTTTTTCTAATTTACAAAAATTAAGGGTGGCATGGTAGCACAGCAGTAGAGTAGCTGCCTTACAGTGCTTGCACCACCAGAAACGCTGGTTCGATCCCGACTAGGGGTGCTGCCTGTACGGGGTTTGTATGTTCTCCCCGTAACCGCGTGGGTTTTCTCCGAGATCTTCGGTTTCCGCCCACTCTCCAAAGACGTACAGGTTTGTAGGTTGATTGGCTTGGTATAAATGTAAACTGTCCCTTGTGTGTGTAGGGTGGTGTTAATTTGCGAGGACTCAGTGGGCCGAAGGGCCTGTTTCCGTACTGCATCTCTAAACTAAACTAATCTAATCATAAGCTCTCAATATTAACACCGCCATAAAATCTCCTGCTGAGTTCAAGGAGAAAACGCCAGACTCTCAAAACATATAGAGTCCTGCATTCCTAACCCCCCACTTGAAAACTTACTTTGTTTCAATTTGTAGACTTGACATTCTAAAAGCCCTGTCTCACGGTGCGAGTTGACCCACGAGGTACCCCGAGCGAAAGACTCGTGGTTGTGCACGAGATTCCAAGTGTATGATCAAGAGTTTAACCGAGTTCCCACGGATATGACTCAAGTTTGCCGTTAACTGTCATTTCTGCGATGTTCCAAGTTCGTCTCCCGAGTTAACAAGTTCCTTTCCCGAGTTACTCTTGAGCCAACCTTCAATGAAGGTCTGTTTTAATAAGCAACATCTCCATCCTGCGGCTTTGAAGGCTGCATCTATTGATGTGACCTACAAAGGGAAAATGCGCACCGTCCAGTGCCAGAGCAGTTATACTGATGATTTGTTTGAAACACACACACACCATCAGGCGGAGGTTTGCTATATTTTAATTGAATTTACTGCCAGGTCTACACACTGCGGGGAGACTGGAGATGAAATCTTTGAATGTGCACGGATGCGCACATCAGATTGTTGGGAGACGGAGCTCAGGGTTCGCCTCCTGAGCTGCTTTGGTGCCCAGGCGTGAGTTGAGGTGGAGGGAGGTTGGGGGGGGGGGGGGAGGGTCAGGTTAAACTCACCCATTTGACAGAGGCAGAGGATTACGAGGATCCAGCGAGACTCGGACTGCATCGAGAGCCGAGACTGCCCCGCTGGTGGCCAACTTCCCCCTGTCCTCTGTCGCCGCTCCCAGCTGGCCAGCAGGAGCTGTGCATGGAGCCCGCCACCGGAGTCGTGTCTGACTGCCTGGGAAGCCTGAGGCAGATGCGCCCTGCCCGGGGAGAGCCCGCGCAGAGACTGCGGGGGGAAGTACCTCACTCTGACTGTGATAGGGAGAGACAGAGGCGCACACACACACACACACACACACACACACACACACACACACACACACACACACACAGTGGAGTTCCTCTGACTGACTGACTGTGTGTGGGTGTGGGGGGTGGGACAGAGAGAGAGACACACACACACATACACAGGCAGCGTGGAGTACCTTTAACTGTGTATGTGGGAGAGAGAGACAGAGGCAGACACACACACACAACGGGCAGTGTGTACCTCAGTCTGTGTGTGTGTGTGTAGGGGAGAGAGAGAGAGACAGAGACAGTGTGGACCTCTGACTGTATGAAGGAGAGAGAGAGAGAGAGAGAGAGGCACAGAGCAGTGTGGTGTACTTCGGCGTGACTGTGGAGGGGAGAGAAAGAGCGCACAGGACCTCGGTCTATCTGTGTGTGTGGGAGGGAAGAGAGACTAAGCAAAATACATCGGTCTTATTGTGTGAGGGGGGAGAAAGAGAGAGGTGGTGGGGGGAGAAAGAGAGAGGTGGGGGGGGAGAAAGAGAAATGGGGGGAGACGTGTATATACACACACAAAGCAGAGTTTACTGTGTATGTGGGAGACACAGATGGACTTACCTCGGTCTGTAACTGTGTGTGGGAGGGGGAGAAAGAGACGTACACTCACAGAGGCAGAGTCTCTCAGCCTGTGTGAGAGGGAGGGAGAGAGAGAGATACACACACACAAGGTGGATGTTAAATCTCACCTGCCTGTTTCAGTGAGAGGCACCCGCTGCCAGTGAATGAAGACACCCCCATCTGTCTCCCCCTCCTCTCCCTCCACTCTCCACCCTCTCTCCTCCACCCCCCCTCCCTCCTCCCACCCCTCCCCCCCCAATTTGGAAATGTCATCCCATCACCCATTCCTTATCTCCAGAGATGCTGCCTGCCCGCTGAGTTAAAGAGTTCCCAAGGTAGACTCACGAGTCACTAAGGTAAACGCACGGGCCACTACGTTCTTACAGCGTGTTTAAATGTTTCAAATTTTAACCTCAAGAGTACATTTTACTCGTGGAAAAGTTTAAACATGTTTGAATTTTTCCAAGTTAACAAGTGTCACGGGTACCTGCCGTTAGCGCCAAGAGTCGCTAAGTTGCGTCCACGAGTTCCAACGTTCCCGCTACGTTAATCGTACGTGATTACCACGAGTTAAATTTGTTTTAAGCTCGGGGTACCTCGTGGGTCAGCTCGCACCGTGAGACAGGGGTTTAATGTGTAATGATTGAATTTGTCCACAATATCCTTCTGAGGCCCAATCTGTAATTAAAATTGCTTTACGAATATAAAAATTCTCCTATAATTAGAGATTGCTCAAAGATTGCCAGAATTATGGGTCTGAGTAATCAAAAAGCCGCAGCCTGTGTTCAAATAGAACTAAATTATCATCACTAGTTACGATTTTTCAAAGGTTTGACATGTGTGTTCAAATAAGTTTTTACTGTTTCAATCAAATTGGAGAGAGTGGAGGCTATTTAGCTCCTCAGGCTAGAATGGACAATCAACTAGATCCATTAATTTCACTTAAGCTTGCTTTCATAAATTGTAAACAAAAATCCATTATTCACAGTTTTGAAGTCTTCAATTAATTACAAGCCCAAAAGGTTTATTTTCATCAGAGATTTCTAATTTTGAATACCCTTAATGAAAAGATGCACTTCCTGAAATAAACTTGGAAAAACCCGGCTCCCATAATAAATTTAGCCCCCCTTTTATTGCCACGAGAACAAGCAGATTCTTGCCACGGGAACAAGCAGATTCTCGCCATTTTTCTGTGTATTTTTATATTTTTAATTTCCACAATTTAATCAGGCTTTAATATTCCATATTTTAGTAGAACTAATCTATACAGCCCATCCTTACAATTTAACAAATTTCTCAACTTGTTCACCATAAACCCAGTTTGCAAATAAGGTGAACTACGAACTTAGAAGTTACAAAAATTCTAAACTGATTGTTCACAAAAGGAAAATAAGCATGTCACAATATATAAATCAAAAGTTGACAGGAAATAACATGTGTTTAATGATGAAAAAATGTAATTCTAACAATCATATTCTGTTTCTCTCCATTGAAAACTATTAAAATATAAAAAGCATTCATGGCAGACTGCACAGCGACCATGGTGACTGAAAATACAACCAGTTCATCGACAGCATTGTCCAGCACAACCTCTAGTCCATCAAGCAAATCAACAACACTGTCGATCACAATAACAGCTAGACCTACCACAATGTCTACTACAATACCATCTACAATAAGCACCAATTCTTTGACCAGCCAGGTAACCACTGGCTCGTCAATGGCATTGTCTAAAGCAACAACCAGCCCATTAGCAACTGTGACAAGTAGAACGAGCAAACCATCGACTGCATTGTCCAGCACGACTGCCAGTCCATCGAGCACAGGACAGTTTAGCACAACTGCCGGACTGTCGTCCACAGTGCCGAAAGCAACATACAATCCAACATCCATCCTGTCCACGAAAGCAACAGGCTCATTAACAACACTGTCGAGCACGTTATATACAACATCAACCGAACAATCGACCCAACAAACCAGCACATTGTCCACAAAGTCAGTAACTACCACTGGCTCAACGACAACTCTCCCCAGCACAACATCCAAACTGCCAACCACATCTGCAGAAACAACAGCCCATCCACTGACCACCATCTCCAGCACAATGACCGTTCCCTATACAATACTCTCCAGCACATCAACAATCACGTCCAACGGCTCAACAACCAGCCTGGCAACTACACGATCTGAAACAACAACTACACCATCGACCACAATATCTACCACAACTACTGGCCCATCCACAGTACAGTCCAGCACAACTGCCAGACAGTCGACTACAGTGCCGGAAACAACATACAATCCAACATCCATCCCGTCCACGATAGCAACAGATCCATTAACAACACTTTCAAGCACGTTGTATACAACATCAACCGATCAATCGACCAAACAATCCAGCACATTGTCCACAGTGTCTGGGACAACTACTGACTCACCAACAACACTATCCCACATAACGAACAGCCCTTCAAGTACATTTTCTGAAACAACTTCCACACTGTCAACCACAACCGCAGAAACAACAGCCCGTCCAATTACCACCATCTCCAGCACATCAACAATCACGTCCACCGTTTCAACAACCATCCTGTCAACTACACGATCAGATACAACAACCAGAGCACCAAGCACAATATCTACCACAACAACTGGTCCATCCACAGGACAGTTCAGCACAACTCCCAGACATTCGTCCACAGTGCCGAAAACAACATACAATCCAACATCCACCATGTCCACAATAACAACAGACCCATTAACAACACTGTCGAGCACGTTGTATACAACATTAACCAACCAATCGACCAATCAATCCAGCACATTGTCCACAGTGTCTGGGAAAACCACCGACTCACCAACAACTCTATCCCACATAACGAACAGCTCTTCAAGTACATTTTCTGAAACAACTTCCAAACTGTCAACCACAACCGCAGACACAACAGCTCGTCCAATGACCACCATCTCCAGCACAACGACCGTTCCCTCTACAATACTCTCCAGCACATCAACAATCACGTCCACCGCCTCAACAACCAGCCTGGCAACTGCACGATCTGAGACAACAACTACACCATCGACCACACTATCTACCACAACCACTGGCCCATCCACAGTACAGTCCAGCACAACTGCCAGACAGTCGACTACAGTGCCGGAAATAACATACAATCCAACATCCATCCCGTCCACGATAGCAACAGGTCCATTAACAACACTGCAAAGCACGTTGTATACAACATCAACCGATCAATCGACCAAACAATCCAGCACATTGTCCACAGTATCTGTAACAACCACCGGCCCATCGACAACCCTCTCCAGGATAACAAACAGGCCATCAAGTACATTTTCTGAGACAACACGAAAATCAACAACACTCTCCAGCGCAACGTCCAAACTGACAACCACAACTGCAGGAACAACAAGCAATCCACTGACCTCCATCTCCAGCACAATGACCGGTCCATCTACAACACTCTTCAGCACATCAACCACTGGCCCATCAACAACACTGTCCATACCGATACCCACCCTGTTTTCCACACGTTCTGCATCAACACTCCATCCATCTACACCACTATCCACAACAACGACTGGGCCATTAACAACACTGTCCAGTACGACTGCCAGTCCTTCAAGCACATTGTATACAACATCGACCGACCAATCAACCAAGCAATCCAGCACATTGTCCACAGTGTCCGGGACAATCACCGACTCACCAACAACTCTATCCCACATAACGAACAGCCCTTCAAGTACATTTTCTGAAACAACTTCCAAACTGTCAACCACAACCGCAGAAACAACAGCTCGTCCACTGACCACCATCTCCAGCGCAACGACGGTTCCCTCTACAATACTCTCCAGCACATCAACAATCATGTCCACCGGCTCAACAACCAGCCGGGCAACTACACCATCAACCACACTGTCTGCCACAACCACTGGCCCATCCTCAGTACAGTCCAGCACAACTGCCAGACAGTCGTCCACAGTGCTGAAAACAACTTACAATCCATCATCCATCCTGTCCACGAAAGCAACAGGCCCATTAACAACACTGTCGAGCACGTTATATACAACATCAACCGACCAATCGACCAAACAATCCAGCACATTGTCCACAAAGTCAGTAACTACCACTGGCTCAACGACAACTCTCTCCAGCAAAACATCCAAACTGCCAACCACATCTGCAGAAACAACAGCCCATCCACTGACCACCATCTCCAGTATAATGACCGTTCCCTCTACAATACGGTCAAGCACTTCAACCAGCCCAACAATCATCTCCACCGGCTCAACAACTAGCCTGTCGACTACACGATCAGATACAACAACCAGAGCGCCAAGCACAATATCTACCACGACTGGTCCATCCACAGGACAGTTCAGCACAACTCCCAGACATTCGTCCACAGTGCCGAAAACAACATACAATCCAACATCCACCATGTCCACAATAACAACAGGCCCATTAACAACACTGTCGAGCACGTTGTATACAACATTAACCAACCAATCGACCAAACAATCCAGCACATTGTCCACAGTGTCTGGGACAACCACTGACTCACCAACAACACTATCCCACATAACGAACAGCCCTTCAAGTACATTTTCTGAAACAACTTCCAAACTGTCAACCACAACCGCAGACACAACAGCTCGTCCAATGACCACCATCTCCAGCACAACGACCGTTCCATCTACAATACTCTCCAGCACATCAACAATCACGTCCACCGGCTCAACAACCAGCCTGGCAACTGCACGATCTGAGACAACAACTACACCATCGACCACACTGTCTGCCACAACCACTGGCCCATCCACAGGACAGTCCAGCACAACTGACAGACAGTCGACCACAGTGCTGAAAACAACAACCAATCCATCAACAACAATGTACAGCACAACAGGCCACCCGTCTACCACACTATCGAGCAAAACCACCATAATGACATCGACACTGCCAGAAACAACAGCTGGCCCATCCACAACACCGCTCATCACAACAACCAGTTCATCAACAACTCTCTCCAGCACAACATCCATACTGCCAACCACATCTGCAGAAACAACATCCAGTCCACTGACCACCATCTCCAGTACAACGACCAGTCCCTCTACAATACTCTCCAGCACATCAACAATCACGTCCACCAGCTCAACAACCATCCTGTCAACTACACGATCTGATACAACAACCAGAGCACCAACCACAATATCTACCACAACCACTGGTCCATCCACAGGACAGTCCAGCACAACTGCCAGACTGTCGTCCACAGTGCCGAAAACAACATACAATCCAACATCCATCCCGTCCATGTTAGCAACAGGTCCATTAACAACACTGTCAAGCACGTTGTATACAACATCAACCGATCAATCGACCAAACAATCCAGCACATTGTCCACAGTGCGTGGAACAACCACTGGCCCATCAACAACCCTCTCCAGGATAACAAACAGTCCATCAAGTACATTTTCTGAGACAACACGAAAATCAACAACACTCTCCAGCGCAATGTCCAAACTGACAACCACAACTGCAGGAACAACAAGCAATCCACTGACCTCCATCTCCAGCACAATGACCGGTCCATCTACAACACTCTCCAGCACATCAACCGCTGGCCCATCGACAACACTGTCCATACCGACACCCACCCTGTTTTCCACACGTTCTGCATCAACACTCCATCCATCTACACCACTATCCACAACAACGACTGGGCCATTAACAACACTGTCCAGTACGACTGCCAGTCCTTCAAGCACATTGAATACACCATCGACCGACCAATCAACCAAGCAATCCAGCACATTGTCCACAGTGTCCGGGACAATCACCGACTCACCAACAACTCTATCCCACATAAAGAACAGCCCTTCAAGTACATTTTCTGAAACAACTTCCAAACTGTCAACCACAACCGCAGAAACAACAGCTCGTCCACTGACCACCATCTCCAGCGCAACAACGGTTCCCTCTACAATACTCTCCAGCACATCAACAATCACGTCCACCGGCTCAACAACCAGCCTGGCAACTACACCATCGACCACACTGTCTACCACAACCACTGGCCCATCCTCAGTACAGTCCAGCACAACTGCCAGACAGTCGTCCACGTTGCCAAAAACAACATACAATCCAACATCCATCCTGTCCACGAAAGCAACAGGCCCATTAACAACACTGTCGAGCACGTTATATACAACATCAACTGAACAATCGACCAAACAATCCAGCACATTGTCCACAAAGTCAGTAACTACCACTGGCTCAACGACAACTCTCTCCAGCACAACATCCAAACTGCCAACCACATCTGCAGAAACAACAGCCCATCCACTGACCACCATCTCCAGCATAATGACCGTTCCCTCTACAATATGGTCAAGCACTTCAACCAGCCCAACGATCATGTCCACCGGCTCAACAACTATCCTGTCGACTACACGATCTGAAACAAAAACTACACCATCGACCACAATATCTACCACAACTACTGGCCCATCCACAGTACAGTCCAGCACAACTGCCAGACAGTCGACTACAGTGCCGGAAACAACATACAATCCAACATCCATCCCGTCCACGATAGCAACAGGTCCATTAACAACACTGTCGAGCATGTTGTATACTACATCAACCGATCAATCGACTAAACAATCCAGCACATTGTCCACAGTGTCTGGGACAACTACCGACTCACCAACAACACTATCCCACATAACGAACAGCCCTTCAAGTACATTTTCTGAAACAACTTCCAAACTGTCAACCACAACCGCAGAAACAACAGCTCGTCCACTGACAACCACAACTGCAGGAACAACAAGCAATCCGCTGACCTCCATCTCCAGCACAATGACCGGTCCATCTACAATACTCTCCAGCACATCAACAATCACGTCAACCGGCACAACAACCAGCCTGTCAACTACACCATCTGAGACAACAACTGGTATACCGACCATAATGTCTACCACAACCACTGGCCCATCCTCAGTACAGTCCAGCACAACTGCCAGACAGTCGTCCACAGTACCAAAAACAACATACAATCCAACATCCATCCCGTCCACAATAGCAACAGGCCCATTAACAACACTGTCGAGCACGTTATATACAACATCAACTGAACAATCGACCAAACAATCCAGCACATTGTCCACAAAGTCAGTAACTACCACTGGCTCAATGACAACTCTCTCCAGCACAACATCCAAACTGCCAACCACATCTGCAGAAACAACAGCCCATCCACTGACCACCATCTCCAGCACAATGACCGGTCCCTCTACAATACGGTCAAGCACTTCAACCAGCCCAACGATCATGTCCACCGGCTCAACAACTATCCTGTCGACTACACGATCTGAAACAAAAACTACACCATCGACCACAATGTCTACCACAATTACTGGCCCATCCACAGGACAGTCCAGCACAACTGACAGACAGTCGACCGCAGTGCTGAAAACAACAACCAATCCATCAACAACAATTTACAGCACAACAGGCTACCCGTCTACCACACAATCGGACAAAGTGACTAGAATGTCATCCACAGTGTCTGAAACAACCACTGGCCCATCCACCACGCTGTCCAGCACAATGACCGGTCCATCTACAATACTCTCCAGCACTGTGACCAACCCAACTATCCTGTCCTCTCGCTCACCAACCAGCCTGTCGACCACACAATCTGAAACAACAGTTAGACCATTGACACCACTGACCAGCACAACTGCCAGGTCACTGACCACTTTCTACAGCACATCGACTGACCAATCAACCACACAATCCATCATATCCTCAAGCACGTTGCCCACCGTGTCTGAAACAACCACCAGTTCATTAGCAACTCTCTCTACCAGCCCTTCAAATACATTCTCAGAAACGACAACCAGGAAATCAACAACACTCTCGCGCACAACACCCGGACTGTCGGCAACATCTTCAGAAACAACCCCGGGCCCATTGAACACCATCTCTAGCACCAAGACCGGTCCATCAACAATATTCTCCAGCACATCAACCAGCCCGACACCGACACCCTTCAGCTCAACAACCGAGCTGCCAACCGTGCTCTCCAGCATAATGACTGTTCCGTCTACAGCGCTCCCTCGCACCTCAACCAGTCCGCAAATTACGTTCACCGGCTCAACAACCGGCCCATTAACTACATTGTCTGAAACAACAAATGGCCCATTGAGAACAATGTCCAGCTCAATGGCCAGCTCTAACACTGCATTATCTGAAACAACACTTGGCCCATCAACAACAGTGTCCACCACAAAGACTGGCCTATCCACCAAAGAATTCAGTACAACCTCCAGTTCATTGTCCACTGTGCCAAAAGCAACAACTAGTTCATTGACAACAATGTTTAACCCAACGTCTGTCACACAGTTCAGCAAAGCAACCAGCCCTTCAACCACATTGTCTGAAACATCGGGATTAATAACATCTTTAGAAACAACAGCCAACCCATTGAGAACTACCTCCAGCACAACGACCAATCCATCTACCAGTACCTCCATAAGCACATCGAACACGTCCTCCATCTCAACAACTGGCCTGTCAACCACATTGTCAGAAACAACCACCAGACCATCAACCACATTGTCTCAAATTTCAACCGGTCCATCAACAACACAATCCAGCAGAACAACCTTCCTGCCCACCACAATGTCCAAAGCATCAGCCAGTCCATCGACTGCACAAACTAGGACAATGACTGGCTTCTCATTAACTCTCTCCAGCACAACAACCAGTCCGTTGACCATTTTGTCTGGAACAACCTCAGGCCCATCAACAACACCCTCAAGCACAGTATTCAGCCCTTTGACCACCTTTACTGAAACAACAAAAAGTCCTTTGACCGCAACGCCCGACATATCGACCAGCCCTTTGACCATGTCATCCATCGTAACCACTGGCATACCACTAACCAGCATGACTATTACCACCTCAACCATGCCTTCATCATCACACCCTCCCACCATGGTGACTAGCACAATAACTACACTGTCAAGTGCATTAACTGCCACATCGCGCAGTCCATCCAATTCTTCAGTGAGTTTGCCAACTGTCGTGACCAGTCCAATAACCGTGTCAGCCACTCCAAGAACCCAGTTGACCAGCTTGTCAACCAAACTCACCAGGAGTCCTTCCACAATATTGACTGCGACAGCCAGTGTACCGTTCAGCACTTCAGTGGAATCCACGAGTAGGCAACCCAACACCTCGGCTGCACCAGTGAACACTTCAATCAGCACTTCGAGCAAGCCAGCCAGAACAACCAAGACAACCACAGCAAGTACAACTCTTTCCGATTCATTTAGTACGACCATGAAGCAAATCTTGCCAAGAACAGTCACAACACAACAGACCACAAGTGAGTATTGACTTTGTTAACCAAGCATTAAATGCAGCTGTAAAACGTTAATTGTATCTATTTCCTGGTGTCATGATTATCAAGCATCCTTTTGCATTAAACTGCATGAAACCCGCATTGTTCAACTTAGTGTAGGACAATGCTTCCAATTGGCACAAAACACCATGCAAGATTTTCATCATTTGCATTTTGGTCTTCATTATTCTGTTTGACCATGTTATGCAGTCTTAACTTCCAATTTATCTTCCATTTTGTAGTATTTTATTAATTTTATGACACCCTGAGTTTAGCAGTTTTTTTTTTTTGCTACAGACTCCAGCATCTGCAGTCTCCTGTGTCTCTATACGTTCCTAAATTTGATTTGTCACTCTAGGTGCAGACACAATAATTCTACACATTTTATTGTGAACCTTTATGCAGCTAATATGTTTAATGCTCATAACATCTATAAATATGTTGTAAGCACAGAGGGTCAAAAAATATTTGAAATATGAAAAGGATGTACATTGCTCAAATGACATCACTAGAGGCCTGTGACTGGAGGTGTGCCTCAGGGTTCGGTGCTGGGCCCGTTACTGTTTGTCATCTATATCAATGATTTGGATGAGAACATACATGGCAAGATTAGCAAGTTTGCAGTTGATACAAAAGTGGGTGGATTTGGGAAGTGAAGATGGTTGTGAAAAATTGCAGTAGGATCTTGATCGATTGGCCAGGTGGGCTGAGGAATGGTTGATGGAATTTAATACAGAGAAATGTGAGGTGTTGCATTTTGGGAAGTCTAACAAGGGCAGGACCTACACAGTGCATGGTAGGGCTCCGGGGAGCGTGGCAGAGCAGAGGGATCTAGGAGTGCAGGTGCATGGTTCCTTGAAGGTGGAGTCGCAAGTAGATCGGGCGATCAAAAATAAGTTTGGCACATTGGCCTTCATCAGTCAGAATATTGAGTATAGAAGTCGGGAGGTCATATTGCAGTTATATAAGACGTGGGTGAGACCGCATTTAGAGTATTGTGTTCAGTTCTGGGCACCATGTTATAGAGCTGGAAAGGGTAAAGAGAAGATTTACGAGGATGTTGACAGGACTAGTAGGTCTGAGCTACAGGGAGAGGTTGAATAGGCTGAGACTCAATTCCTTGGAGTGTAGGTGGATGAGGGGTGATCTTATAGAGGTGTATAAAATCATGCAGGGAATAGATCGGATAGATGCACAGAGTCTCTTGACAAAAAGATGGTGGGTTTATTTTCAGAGAAACCAATTTTCTCATGCTGTTAATTTGATGCGACAGCTTCATGTATTCCCTTATGATGATCTAACAGAAAATTATCTTATTTTGTCCTTGTCCTGCGTACATTGTTTTCAAAACGTGAGGTCCAGGTTGTATTCCCCACCCTACTAAGAAGTATGGTAAAATGTACAAATGCTATGTAGTGACATTTCATTACAAATCAACCATCATATCTACCCTTTACAGTTTAATTAACCCAATCTACACAAAGAATACAATCTGTAATCAATGCACTGCTCTTTTTACTCTTCCCTTTGCCGTTATTTCTTGATTTATCCCCTATCCCATAGGATTTGTGGGTCTACGCAATACTCCCTTCAGTGTCTTCTTTCCTTTTTGTTTTAATTACCTTCACACAAACGGAGTCAACATCTACTGTAGACATAATAATGAAAGGAGAGTATTAATTAAGAGATGAATTAAGTGTAGTTGAAAAAGACAATATAGGTTCAGTAGATGTGTAAGAAAGAACTGCAGATGCTGGTAAAATTCTTCAGACTGAAGAAGGGTCTCGACCCGAAACGTCACCTATTCCTTCGCTCCATAGATGTTGCCTCACCCGCTGAGTTTCTTCAGCATTTTCGTCTACTTTCATTGTATTACCCTATATCAGCAATAGTTCAAAGCCTCTTTTCAGGCACAGTAGTTTGTGGCATAGGAAATATTTATAATGTAAGCATTTAATACATTGTATTAATTAAAACTGTTACTTATTTTAGAGAAAAATCCATGCCTGAATGGAGGGACCATGAAAGATGGAAAATGTGACTGCAAAGACCACTATGAAAGGCCCATTTGTGAATTTATAAAAGATGGCATTGAAGTTGGTGGGTTTATTTTTCAGAGTAATCAATTTTCTCATTATTTTGATGCTACAGCTTCTTGTATTCCCTTATGCTGATCTAACAGAAAACTATCTTCTTTTGTTCTTGTCCTGCGCACATTGTTTTAAAAAAGTGAGAAGTCCAGGTTGCAATCCCCACCCTACTAAGAAGTGTTATTGCATATGGTAAAATATATAAATGCTACGTTGTTTTATTTTTTTGTTTGTTTTTTAATGTAATTTTATTAGAAGCAGTGTACAAAAGTATAAACATATGACATAATACATTTATTGTACAGCTTTGATTTTAATTTTACCTAAGATGAAATAGAAAAAGAGAGAAAAAGCAAGAAAGAAAGAAAATGAAAGAGAAAGTGAATGTGTAAGAATAGAACACCTAGACTACCAAATAAGTGTAGTCAAAGAGTGAGTAAGTAAAAGAAATGAAAAAAAAAGTAAAGAAATAAAAAGACAAAAACTGAAAAAAAAAGTGATGATATACCTGCTTCATTTCTCTCCCCACCCATCACCCAGTCCGATATCAATGCTACATTGTGGCATTTCATTACAAATCAACCACTAAATCTGAATGGGGATGCTCTAAGTACAAACAGCGCATTTCCAGAAATTCTTTCCCTGTCTTTCGTGCAGAGAACAGATTTGATGCATATAACTTCTGCAAGCATATTGTCTGTGGCCAAAGGGTCAAAAGTGATTTTTCAATTAGATAACACACACAAAAACCCCAATGCAATATAATTTCTGAACAACAGGACCTTACAGAATGAAGTGATCCAGCGCATCATACCCATGGCTGCTTTTTGAAAAAAGATGCCCATTTCCTTTTCCCTCTGCTAATTCTGCAATATTTTATTCTAAGTACAGTAAAAAAAACTTAATCTGGCACACGGGGGCTTTCTTGGTGTTGGCCGAGCAGCGTCTCCAGATTAAAAATGTTATTTTATTAATTCTCCAACACTTTCAATTCATTTTTATTCCACTGTGTAACACCAAATAAAATTTACCAGTGATCTTGGTAATTTAAAGGGGGCATAGGAAAAAGAACTAGGAGCATTTCCAAGAGAGCCTGAAACATAAACCAAGTGAATTTAAAGACAGTGAGAGAATATAGCCCCAGTGAGTGCAGGGGAATGCAGGCACTGGAGCCCAAGTGAATAAAATGGAACACGGGAATCAGTGATCGGAGAGCCCGGTGCCAAACCATCAGGTTTTCCCAAATGGCTGATAGCACATTGTTGGAATTTTACTCTGTATTATTTCTCAAAATTACTCTTTAATATGTGAAGGTAGACAAAAATGCTGAAGAAGGGTCTCAACCCTAAACGTCACCTATTCTTTCGCTCCATAGATGCTGCCTCACCTGCTGAGTTTCTCCAGCATTTTTATCTACCTTGATTTTTCCAGCATCTGCAGTTCTTTCTTAAACTTTAATATGTGAATATCACTCTTACTGGCAGAGTATTCCTGTTTTATATAAATGAACAAATCAAAAACAAACTTTACCTAGCTCCCTTAGGAGATAGAATGTTGGTCAATTAGTGGATTAATTAAATTGTAACTGATGATTTCCAGGTGATGTTGAGGCCACCGTTAACGTCTCACTCAAGATAACAAACAAAGATTTTTCGGAAGACCTGCAAAACAAAACATCGAAATTATACAAAGAATTCTTGCTTGAATTTAATAAAGAGGTTGGTGCCTAGAACTATACAATATTGTTCCTAATTGTGACTTAGTATCAGTTTACTACTGCTTGCTTGCTTTCACATTCACTATATCACTATATCTACATATTAAAAGTCTTTTTTTTCTTCAGCATCATCAACTTTGGTGATATTATGGATTGTTTTGTTTAAGAAGGAACTGCGGATGCTGGAAAAATTGAAAGTAGACAAAAATGCTGGAGAAACTCAGCGGGTGAGGCAGCATCTATGGAGTGAAGGAATAGGTGACGTTTCGGGTCGAGACCGTTCTTCAGACTGATGAAGGAATAAGTGATGTTACGGGTCGAGACCCTTCTTCAGACTGATGAAGGGTCTCGACCCGAAACGTCACCTATTCCTTCACTCCATAGATGCTGCCTCACCCGCTGAGTTTCTTCAGCATTTTTGTCTACCTTATGGATTATTTTAGTACCTTGGCCATGCTCTTCACCTCCTTTTTGCTATAAACCTTTTGCTGTTCACATATCAATGAAATATGATGTATTTTTGTATATATAAATATTTTTATATACGCTACCTAGTTTTCTCATTTTCTCTTATTGCTCCCATTGGTCAACAGAAAATGTTATCTGCCAAGTTCCAATTTGAATTCACCCAGACCAAATCTGTTCTCATCTCAATTTAACAAATTACACTAAGTGCTGGAGTAACTGAGTGAGTCAAAGACGTCACCTTTAGTTTAGTTCAGTTTATTACTGTCATATGTACTGAGGTATAGTGAAAAGCTTTTGTTTGTGTGCTATCCATCACAGAAGACTATTACCATGAAGCCTTCCACAGTGCAGACTCTTCAGAGATACTGCCTGACCCACTAAGTTACTCCAGCTTGTGTAGTTTTTTGTAAACAAACATCTGCAGTTCTGTGTTTCCTCATCTCATTTAAATTGGCCCTTCTCCAATGACCATGGACCATGAAGCAATGACATGTTCCCAATGTTGGAGGAGTCCACAACCAGGGGCCACAGTTTAAGTAAGTCATTTAGAACGGAGACGAGGAAACACTTTTTCTGACAGAGACTTGTGAGTCTGGAATTCTCTGCCTCAGAAGATGGTGGAGGCTGTTTCTCTGGATACTTTCAAGAGAGCTAGATAGGGCTCTTAAAGAGAGTGGAGTCAGGGGATATGGGGAGAAGGCAGGAACAGGGTATTGATTGTGGATGATCAGCCATGATCACATTGAATGGCGGTGCTGGCTCGAAGGGCCGAATGGCCTATTCCTGCGCCTATTGTCTATTGTCTATTGACTCATTTTAAGAAACAGTTTACCAGAATGATGTCTGGCTTAAAGGTATTTTCTTTCTTTAATGACATAAAATTGATGTTAAAAATTCAAGAACTTTCACAATTCATTCCTTGTTTCTTTTCAGATGGCCATCGTTTATGCCAAAATGCCTGGATACAAAGGAGTAACGATTGTAAACATTAGGTAATCTCAGCAATATCCTACTCATTTTTGCGCAGTTTTCCAGATCTGACCACAGTCTTGGTCCAAACATGAAGCACAGATCTGTATTCCAGAGGTGTGGTGAGAATGAACAGCAGCACCGCACCACCACCTTTTCAAGGGCACTGAAGATTGTAAAAAAAAAAATCCCCCAACTCAGCAGTACATTCAAAGAGACATCATTACAGGAAATCTTCTTGAATTCCTATCCACTCATACAAATGAATCATTTCTCTATTGACAAATATAAGAATGGCAGAGTGCTTCTTACAAATAGACAAAATAAAAGCAGGAGTTGGTCAAATGGCCACTTGAGCTCTCGCTACTGTTCAATAAGGTAACACCTTATCTGTAGGAAAGAACTGCAGGTGCTGGTTGAAACCAAAGATAGACTCCAGTATTTTGTGTCTATCTTTGAACACCTATATTTTCCTTTTCTCCTGTAATCTTTCATCCCATTAATGATCGAAAAACTGCCTTTGACAATCTTCAATGCCTTCTAAATTGGCCCAGGAGTCACAGTTATAAAACCAATAAGGAGATTCTGAGAAAGGGCAATAAATACAGTTTCAATTATAATTTGGAACAAATCGTTGTTTAAATGTTGCCTGTTCAAAAGGCCAAGAAACTGCTTTCACAGAGAGTCAGTCTGATCGCTGAATGGGCGAAAACTATCTGTTGGTACCAATGACCTGTATTTCAGGCCACTGAAGAATATAGTTCTTAATCAGGGAAAGAGCTTCAAGACACCTATAATGATCACACCGAGTACGAGATCCCAGAAGGAAAACCAAAGCTTTTAATTGGCATTAATTTCTTTGGATGACACAAGCAGTTATATTTAACAATTACCCAGCTATACTATTCATTCAAAAGCAACGGTTATATTTAACTGGTTTAAATCATTTTTCTTTTGCCCCATAGCAAAGGCAGCATCATTGTGGAACATGAGGTTATTCTCTCCATGAACACCTCAGAAGGATTTTCTCCTGAAGTTCTCAAACAGAAAGTCAAAGAGATTGAAACAATTCTAACAAGTGTAAATTCAACAGGTAGGAATCAAACAAAGTGCAAATTGATGGCGAACATTTGGTGTGAATTGTAAATGTTCAAGAAGTTGAGCTTTAAAGTTAGAGAAAGGTTAATTTCATAGCTAATGGAGTTTGATGGGAAAGTGCAAAGATAGATTTATGTTGCATCTAACCTGTACTGTATACTTGATCAATAGTCAATAGTCAATTTTATTCATCACATACACATATAAATGCAGTGAAATGAATTTGCCAGCAGCGGTACAATTAAAAAAGAACACACAATACACAATAAGATTTAACACAAACATCCACCACAGCATTCTTCACTGTGGTGGAAGGCACAGAGTTCAGTCAGTCCTCCTCCATTGATCACCCGTGGTCGGGGCCATAAACCTCCGCAGTCGCCGCTACGGACAGACGGATGTACAGGCCCTCTCGTCGGGACGGTCGAACACACTCCACGGCTTGGAGGTCCTGATTCGGCAAGAAACTGTTCGGCAAGAATCGGCAAGAAAATGTTCAAACAAGCAGTCTACTTTGCAAAACCCATTCTGTCTGTCCCTTGTAATTGTCAGATGGGTAGTGTAGGGAAGATTTTTCTCACTCTTGGAATATTTGCTGTGAGTTGATCAGAGTGTGATTTACTCTGTGATAAGCTTGGGTTCATGGCTGCGAAAAATAGCACCAATGATATCCTTCACCTACATTACCATTAAATTCAGAGAACTTCCGCCTTTTTATGTTTAGGGTTTAAATCATCTTCTAATACTCGGCAAAAATAAGTTTTTCACTTGTATTTATATTTAAAATTTCAGGCAACAACACTGGATTTGATTTTGACACTTCCAGATTAGAAGTGAAAGAAGGTGGCGTGCGTGGTAAGGCTTGCAGTTTATTACATTGTTACTGCAAATTTAAGGTTGTGTTCTAGGCAACAAAATTTTAGCTACGAAGTAGAAATCACCAGTAGGAATGTCAGTAAACAGAGTGCCTAGTTAGGTTAGACAAAATGCTGGAGAAACTCAGCGGGTGAGGCAGCATCTATGGAGCGAAGGAAATAGGTGACGTTTCGGGTCGAGACCCTTTTTCAGCAGTTCCTTCTGAAACATTTTGCCTAGTTAGGTTGTTCATCATTAACCTGAGAATTTTTTTTTAAACATGTGGGTTGCTGCTAATGCATCGTCTAAGGGGTGGTAGAAACAATGACTGCAAAAAAAAGGGATAAGTAACTGAAAAGGCAACTACTTGCATAAAATATAAAGTCTCATTAAGGATTTTGTACCTGTGTAGAAAGAGGCAGCAAGTGAGATCATTTGGATAACTCTTCCATAGGCACAAGGGGACAAATAGCCTTTGTCTATGCAGTAAGATTCCATAGCCTAGAAATCATAAAACATAGATAAACAATTGTTAAAATGTCACTGCATGGAGGATGCCAATTACTTATAATTATATTTAATGAGTGTATTTTCTAATGGGCTCAAAGGAGGAGGCTTGGTCCAAGGTTCATAAGGACTGGGACTCTCCTGTAGAAAATAGAAGGCCATGTCTCGTACAATTGTTCCTCCATGGAAGACACAATTATTGTAGCAGTGGCAGACCTAAACTAGTTCCATTATGCTCGAATGTATGTGGACAAGGCTCTCTGTGCCAGCTAACTCCAACGTGATTTTTGAAACACTAATGATCCGTTAAGTTTGCAGCTTTATCAAATGTGTGTTTTACACTTACTGATGACAATGGTGCATAGCAACGTCCACGCATAAACATGTCACACACACTATGGTATAATTTCTCAGTTAGTTCACGCAGAACTATTGATCACTTTTGGAAACTGGCAACCCTAATGCAGTGAATTGTGCAGAGTGGGGAAAAATAACTATGTCCCAAGCATTGTACTTCAAGCCTGGATGTGACATTTTTATAAACTGATCAATGAAGATTGACAATAATATAATTTCTCCCTTTGGTAGATAATTGTGCTTCACTGGTTCCTGAGAGTGTAAGCAAGTATTATAAACTGGTTGTTACTGGTAAGAAGGCAATATGTGCTTCAATCTGTGATTCGACAAGGAATGACTCAACAAAGTGTGGAAGAGGAATGTGTGGAATGATAAATACTGGACCCAAATGCTAGTAAGATTCAACAACGATTTGACATATTTCTCTGGATATTATACCTTTACATGTTACAGCGATGCTGAGGGAGCACTGCAATGTTGAGAGTGCCGTTTTAAAATTGAGTAATAAAGCAAGGCCCTTTCTGTTCTTTTAGTAAGATCTATTACTTCAAGGAAGAGCATAAGAGTTTGCCCCATTGTACTGTCCAATATTTATACCCCAACCAACAGCACTAAAAGAGATTGTTTGATCACAATGTTGCTGTTGTATGTGTAGTTGTAGTTTGGTGTTTCCTGCATTATTTCCTCAAATTATAAAATGGCTACATTTTAAAAGTGCCTACATTGGTCGTGAAGCAATTTGGAATATACCGAGATTATGAAAGATCTGAATAATTCTGATAGTTCTTTTTTTTCTGTAGGATATTATACAAAATTGTAATTAACTGCTAACAGCGATGAGCTGGTATCTGAACTATTAACCTCACATTTGGATCAAACATCCCAAAAGATTATTGCATCAATTAACTTTTTGGTCAAGTTCAGTACAAAATATGACATGCAAGAGATATGGAAGTTCAATATATTTGCCTATTTTCGTACCAAATAGATGTTTTGTTTTGATTACAAAATCAGGTGCACCAAATAACCCCAATATTAGAGTTTAATAAATTATTATCGTAATTTCTTCTCTTTGAGAAACCTTGTTCCCCAATTATGTGATTCAGCAAGCAAGTACTGAATTATTTATATGCAGATTCATTGTAAGAGACTTAGCAATATTAGAGGTAGACACAAATGCTGGAGAAACTCGGCGGGTGAGGCAGCATCTATGGAGCGAAGCAATAGGTGATGTTTCAGGTCGAGACTGAAGTGTTTAGAACCCAAAAATATTGTAAACAAAGGCATGAAAGTAGGTGAGTAATTTTCAAATTTTCTCTTCACGTTCTTCTAGTTGTGATGTATCTCAAGACTACTGGTACTTTGGGGATTTCTGTGACCATAAGTTTCACAAAAATGGATTAATTGCTGGTTTATCGGTGGTACTAATTCTGCTTGTACTTGGCCTTATGACTCTTGTGATATACCTGATGAAATTTCGCAAGACAGCAAAGAAAATTCTAAGCAAAAGGTTTGTTGAAATATATGTTTATTTATATATATATATATATATATATATATATCTTATGCATAGTTTGTGTGGATTGCAAACTCAATTGGAAGAGTGTAGGAGATAGAAATGATCAACAGTTTTAAAAGTCTATTCAATGAGCCCATTGGCTCATTTTGGCTTCCGTCTTTCGTTTTAAGTTTTTATAATTCCATGACCACCTAAATGATTAAAAGGATCTGGCTCAGTATCTGAAAATCCTTTGTAAAACTAAGTAGATTAGAATGGAAAGAACACTTTACTGTAAAATAAATTTTATGGAAGGAATGGGCAGGGTGACGTATGTGGCAAAATTAGACAGGCAAGCGTTTTGTTCCTCTTGAGCTTAGAAACTGAGAGACAACTTGCTTGACATATAAGATACTGACGGGTTTAGACAATGTGGATATAAACAGAATGTTTCGTTTTGTGGGAGAATCTAGAACTAGGGCTCAATAGGGGGCACCCATTGGAGTTATTTTTCCACTTTTGGGGTTGTGATGTTTCCAGTAATGGGCGAGTTTAGAACCAGAGGGGCTCCGAATAAAAGGACATACTAAAGTATCAGCCATAATATATGGCAAACCACGATTAGGGTAAAATGGCCTATTCCAAATTCTATAATAATGAAAGCTTTCTACTATGGAATATTTTCACATGGTCTTATGGTTTTGAGTATATTGACTTCAGTATAGGAGCAAGGAGGACCTGGATTATTGTGTGCAGTTTTGGTCTATTAATTTGAGAAAGGACATTCTTGCTATTGAAGGAGTGCAGCGTAGGTTTACAAGGTTAATTTCCAGGATGGTGGGACTGACATATGATGTAAGAACGGATCGACTGGGCTTATACTCACTGGAATTTAGAAGGATGAGTGGATCTTATATAAACATATAAAATTCTTAAGGGATTGGACAGGCTAGATGCAGGAAATATTTTCCCAATGTTGGGGGAGTCCTGAACCAGGGGGCACAGTTTAAGAATAAGGGGTAGGCCATTTAGGACTGAGATGAGGGAAAACCTTTTCACCCAGAGTTGTGAGTCTGTGGAATTCCCTGCCACAGAAGGCAGTGAAGGCCAATTCACTGGATGTATTCAAGAATTAGATTTAGCTCTTTGGGCTAACGGAATCAAGGGATATGGGGAGAAAGCAGGAAAGGGGTAGTGATTTTGGATGATCAGCCATGATCATATTGAATGGCGGTGCTGGCTCAAAGGGCCGAATGGCCTACTCCTGCGCCTGTTTTCTATATTTCTATGACAAAGGATCAGAATTAGGCCATTCAGCCCATTGATTCTAATCATCCATTCAATCGTGGTTGATCTATTTTTCTCTCTCAACCCCATTCTCCTGCCTTCTCCCCGTAACCTTTGACACCCTCCCTAATTAAGAACCTATCAATCTCTGCCTAAAAAAATACCCAATGACTTAGCCTCCGCAGTCATCAGTGCCAATGAATTCCACAGATTTATCACCCTCTGGTGAAATAAATTTATCTTTATGAAGGTACGTCCTTTTATTTTGAGGATGTGCCCTCTGGTTCTAGACTCTCCCATTACTAGGAATATCCCTACTATTTCCACTCTAACTAGGCCTTTCATTATTTTGCTACCATTCAAATATAAAGGTGGCAATTTATGACCATATTAGGATCATGTGACCCAAAGGGGATTGCTAGAGGTGAAGATGGTTACCATGTCATTGCAATGTGACTAACAATAGTATCTGGTTGAATGCAACACATTTTATTTTCCATATCAGATATTGTTAAGATGATGCCGATAGAAGAGATTTAGTGTTCACCTAGGCCACGAGTGTCAACTGTGAGTCAGTTCAGAGCATGTTTGCCTCTTGGTCAGAAGAATGTAGCTTCAACTTCCACTTCTACAACTTTAAAATGAAAGTCTATGCTCACGCTCCAATGCAGGATTTGTGACAATATCCATGTAATTTATGCATATGAGCTGTACTCATTCTCGCACATGCTCAGTAAATCGGTCAGTGACCTTTACCTCGGAAATAAATCATTCCTGCTTTTGATCCCAACACAAGTGTGTGTGGAGCCATCTTTCTCCCTCTAATATATGCTAGTTTTACCTATTTCGTAGCAGACACATATCAAAACAGGATGACAGTACTGCTGCACACTTGGAGATGGACATTTTGAGACGAGTTGTGAACCAAGCTCTACCTTCTTTCCCAGAGTGTTGTAAAATATCTACTGTTCACTTGTTAAGAAAAACATGTTTTCTCCATGCTTTCACCTGACCAAGGAGAAAATTCCTCAAATATTACTAAAACAATAATCTGGTCATAATCACTATGGGTTTTAACTTCAAATCGCCTAGTATATTTCTTTCATTAGAACTGCAACAAAGTTTCAAAAAATGAGAACTCCTTCACACAATATAGAGTGCAGCTGAATTGCATGTCTTTGTAAACTTTTTATTAACCTTTTTCTCAAACTGTAATTCTCTGGCATTTGTGTCTTTTACAGAGATGAAGAGCAAATGAAAAATATAATTGAGAAATGGGAAGAAGATGGTTGGGAATGGCGCTCTTCTGTTTATAGCGTAAACCCCCATAGTTTTGATGGTAATGCTGTTATTTATGAATCTAAATTTCACTCTGTGCAAACATACACTAGTTAAAAAATAGCGAACATTTAATTTCACTTGAGCTAATTATTACAGAAGATGGACATGACCAAGGGATGCTTTCAAAATATAACTCACTGATAGTACGCATAAGTGAGATTTAAGTGTCTTCTCCACTTGAAGGATGAACAATTCTCTATTAGAAATATGAATAAATTGTCCAACATATTCAGAAGTGGCTACAAATGAGATTATTACCACTAACTGAATATCCTCATTTCATTTTCTTCTTTAGGTTTTTTTCCATAAAAATTCTGAAATTTGAATTGTTATTTAAGCAGCCCTAATAAATCATCAGCCCAAATTATTTCCAATGTTTTTATTGTATTGCTTGAAGTCCCAAAAAATGTTAACATTAACATTAACAAGTCCAGTAGTATGGGGAATGTCAACATTGGCAACTTCTGGACAAAGTGGACTAATTTTCCCAGCAATGCTCCAAAACGGTAAAACTGTCCATGGACAATGGCATTTATTGATGCCAATCTGATGCTGAGATCATGTTTGGAAATCAAATTGGGAGATGTCTGGACAAATTTCCAATGATGCATGAAATTTTCATTCTCCCTAGCCCGCTTTTCTGATGTGTAAAGCTTTTCCAATTTACATCAATAGTAGTAAACCATGCAAACCATATGTCCTATTTAGATACTGTTTCAAGATTTCACTGGACAAATATCTTAAAGGGTCACACATCCAAGTTCAACACTGTGCCAACCACCGAAAATATTACCCCGAGGAAAGATTTGTGCTTCTGTCATTGGGGGAAGTGGCAGATTGCACCTCAGAGGGTCAAAGGAGCCTGCACAAAGTTCTAAAATTCACATTGGAGGATGCCTCCTTGCTTAAAGTGCACTCATGCCAGGAAGGTGCCAAGCGGTGTTTATAGGGGGCACAAGTTCCCTCGAACACCTAAAAACCCGCACATTTGGAATCCTGGCAGTCTAATTAAATACCTTTCACAGGGATGATTGTAAAAGTCACATTTATTAAAAACCTGGCGATCGCTTCGCCCAACACCTCCGCTCAGTTCGCAATAACCAACCTGATCTCCCGGTGGCTCAGCACTTCAACTCCCCCTCCCATTCTGAATCCGACCTTTCTATCCTGGGCCTCCTCCATGTCCAGAGTGAATCCCACTGTAAATTGGAGGAGCAGTACCTCATATTTTGCTTGGGAAGTTTACACCCCAGCGGTATGAACATTGACCTCCAATTTCAGGTAGTGCTTGCTTTCTCCCTCTTTCCCCTCCCCTTCCCAGCTCTCCCACAGCTCACTGTCTCCGCCTCTTCCTTTCTTCTTCCCATCCCACTCCCCCACCCCCCCCATCAGTCTGAAGAAGGGTCTCGACCCGAAACGTCACCTATTCCCTCGCCCCATAGATGCTGCCTCACCCACTGAGTTTCTCCAGCATTTTTGTCTACCTTCTTTTATAAAAAACGTAAGTTCTTTATCTTGCCAGTAAGCGTTCTGGACTCCTGAAATGCAACCAGGGCATTTTACACAGGTCACGTAACAACTGAATCATCTTGAGACAAAATTCCTTATCAAAGCTATTTTATTTATTGTTGTCTCTGTCATTGCCATGGGTACTGTTTGCTTTATGAACTTCATGCGAACAAGGAATTTCATTACACCCTGGCATATATGACAATAAACTAATCTGATCGGAATCTGATCTGACCCTGACTTAGAAGTTATGATATGTGTCAGCTGGCATTTCTGTTTGCCAGAGCTCTCAAACAAACTTCAGATAGAAAAACAAACCTCAAGTCAGCTGCCACAAACTGGTATCCCAGGCACCACTCCTCAGGTGGTATCAATAGGTTCCCCCTCAAAAATCAGTGGACAGAAATGTCAAAAGTCTGTCAAGAATAAAAGTGGCCCTGTGTTCATCAGATCATAAAACCAAGTGACAAAAGAAGCGATACCGAAAACGGCACACAGTGGCACCATCTAATGAACACCTCCTATGCGAGCAATGGCGGTGTAGTTTGCCCTTTCATAAGCTATTCTTCACTCATGGATGTGATTTTTGCAAAAGAAAACTATGAAGATGTAAAAGATGTTGTATATATATAAAAAATATATATATATTTTGCCTGATGATTATTTGTGTGATTATAATTCAGATTTAACAAATGTAGGAAAATCTGCTATCGCGCCCAGGAGAAACATGAAATCAGTTCAGGACTCCAACGTCACCCATGAAAAGGTTTGTCTTTAAACCATAGATTGATAGAGTAACATAATGTGGACACATTACAACAATAATGACTTGTATTTACATAGTATCACAGATAAAAAAGACCCCAACAATATCAACAGGTATTTGAAAGCCACATGTATGTACATTGAATTATCCAATTTTAGTTAACTAACTTACAAACAACCCTCATCCCTTCTCTTCCCACCCACCCACCTTCCCTCCCCTTCCCTTCTCCCCTTCCCTGTGTCCCACCTAGACTTACAACTATTTCTCCCTCCCCTTACCAATCCTTATCTCACACTCTTATTCTTTTCATCTTTGGCCTTTGTCGCACCATCAGCCTTTCAAAAACGCCCATCTCCTGTATCCACTTATACCTCGCCAGACTTTGTCCAGCCCCTCCATTCTCCCACCTTTCTCCCTCCTTCGACAACAATCAATCTGAAGAAGGATCCCGACCCGAAACATCACCTATCCATGTTGTCCAGAGATGCTGCCTGTCCCACCGAATTACTCCAGCAGTTTGTATAATTTAAAAAACTTGTTGTTCATAAGTTATAGGAGCAGAATTAGGTCATTCGGCCCATCTACTCTGCCATTCAATCATGGCTGATCCATCTTTCCCGTTGAGCCAAAGGGCCTGTTTCTGTGTTCTAATGCTTTAAGATTCTATAATGCTTTAAGAGGTAAACAAGAATGCTTGTTTAAGTATAGTTTTTAATGCAATGATAATTCATCGCCTATTGCATTGCAAAATGGAGTACTGACTAAGTATAGACCTTGTGATTTGGGTTTAAAGTTTAGGCAATTCTAACGTAATTCAGTTCCATTGCCATAAAGTCATATAATCTATAATGGAACCACCTATATACAGTAAATGTCTAAAGCTATAATCATGTCATAGCAAGTAAGAATGTAATTATTCTACCTGTGACATATGACAATAAAACACTGTTGGTTACTGGTGTTGACAACAGTGTATCTAGTGAGGCAACATTGCAACATGAGTTAGTAAATTTCATTCCTATTGGAAACATTGGTATGAGAATTTGTGCTTTTATGGAAGTGCAAGGAAATGTAGCATATTGGATGTAGAGAAATAAACAATTTGCCTTTGTTTTTCAGCTGAAAATCCAGGGGCCACAGATTAATACGATTGGCTTCTGCAGTGAAATATAATATGTCTAGATTACTAATATTTGTATATTGTAAATATTGTTTGTTTTTCTACCTGAGTGCTACAAATATAAAAAATAATTGTATTTTTTGTCAAGTCTGAGGCATGTACCTATTAATTTAAATAAAGATATTGGTGGTATTGTACACTGTGAAGATGATTATCAACAATTGAACCATCAGTTGGGCAAGTGGGCTGAAGAATATCCAATGGCGTTTGGTGTAGATAAGTTTATGGTGTTGCATTTTGGGAAGTTAAACCAGGGCAGAACGTTTACACTGAATGGTGGGGTGGGAGATTGCAATCTTCACGTGGACCGCCCCGTTTCAACGAATGCAATCAACCTGGCGTGCACAATCAAATAAGATCAAATAGAACAAGTTGTCCTACAACTTTAGGCTATGCACTCCATACGCACTGAATGGTAGGGCCCTTGGAAGTGATGCAGAGCAGAGGGATCTAGGAGTAGGTGAGCAGGTAGGTACACAGTTCCATGAAAGTGATGTCACAGGTCGATAGGTTGGCAAAGAAGACGTGTGGTACATTGGCCTTCAATCTATTTCATGGAATCCAAGGAGGGATAGTTAACTGGATACAGAATTTGCTTCGAGGAAGGAAGTAGGGGTGATGGTGCACTTTATCCTTCAAGAATCAAGAGGGTTTAATTGTCATATGTACTGACAACTGAACAATGAAATTCTTATCTGCAGCTGTTTAACAGGTCTATAAACATGACAATGCACAGATACATACAACAAATAATAATACAATAAATTCGTAACCGTAATACTAGGTAACCATAATAATGCAAAACAAAAGTGCATAGTACAACCAAAGACTGTCCACATAAAATGATAATTGCTGAGGTTAGTTTTGTGTAGTGTTCAAGAGCCTGGTGGTTGCTGTTCTTGAACCAGCACCTCCTATAGATCCCTTCGATGGTGAGGAAGTCAGTACCTACAGTATAATGGACCAGGCAATGTCTCCTTCGTTCATGGGTGTTTAAGTTATTGGAGTTTGATAGAGTCTTCGTCGATTTTCAGAATCTCTTCAATCTTCTAAAGAAGTAGAGGCATCGGCGAGCTTTCTTCATGATGGCATCGATGTACTGGGCCCAGGATAGATCTTCAGAGATATGCACTCCCAGGAATATATCTATGCTCAGTCAGAACGCACACAGCGTTATCCTCCTGTCCATCGTAAAAAAGACATCTGCTCAGGCTATGTGTTTTTATCCCAGGAAATGGACACAAAAACCTGCCTTCCCGCTACTGCCAAGAACTTGGCATTAAATCTGTTGCCACAACTGGTATCATTCCTCGCAATGTGCTTATTGACATTGGAAAATCTCTGTGCAGACAAGAGCTATGCAGGCTCTCGTTTCCCCTCTCCCATCAGGCAAAAGGTACAGAAGTTTGAAAACGTGCACTTCCAGATTCAGGTTTTTCCCCCAAATGTCATCAGGTAACTGAACCAATCTCACATCAGCTAGAGAGCGGTCCTGACCTCCCATCTACCTCATTGAAGACCTTTGAACTCTCTTTAATCGAACTTTATCTTGCACTAAATGCTGTACCCTTTATCAGTGCACTGTGGATGGCTTGATTGTAATCATGTACAGTCTTTCCTTTGATTTGATAGCGCGCAAACCAAACCTTTTCATTGTACCTTGGTACACATGACAATAAAAAAAGTAAACTAAACATAGGATCCAAATGATCTGTCAACACATGGATGCAATGCAGCGCTCACTCGATATACGAGTCAGGGTCCAGCCCAAGTCGCACGTGACAGTGCTGAACAGTGGGTAGTGTTCAGGGGTGGTGTGGGTCCTTGATGATGCTGACTGCCTTTTTGAGGCAGCGCCTCCCATAGATCCCATCGATGGTTGAAAGGTCAGTTTCTTGTGATGAGTTCATTGCATTTAAACAATCTCCTTAATTCATGGGAGACAGAGTTGCCGAATCAGGCCGCGATGCAACAAGTCAATATGCTCTCTATCATACACATGTAGATGTTCAAGAGAGTATTTGTTGACAAACTCTGGCCTGGGCAGCCTGAAGCCGCGGTCTGCAGAGCTCCAGCTGGCGGCGTCCTGGGCCTGGGTCCCTCATTGGGGACCTGGGAGAAGAGCTCCGACCGCCGGCCAGCGGACAACTTCTACCACGGGTGCGGCGGGGACTTACCATCCTGAACGGGGTCCCTCGCCGGGGATCCCTGGAGAGAAGCTCCGACCGCCGGCCCTGTGGTCTGCGGTGCTTCTTGCTGCGGCGTGGTGGGGACTTACCATCCTGAACGGGGTCCCTCGTTGGGGATCCCTGGAGGGGAGCTCCGACCGCCGGCCCTGCGGTCTGCAGTGCTTCTGGTTGCGGCGCGGCGGGGACTTTAAATCTTTGACCGCCGGCCTGCGGTTTACACCAACTTGAAGCCGCAGTCTCTGGTGGGGAGGCACCGATTCAGGACTTATCTGGACTTACCTTCTGGATGCCCGCAGCGGCGACTGTGGAGGGTTGAGGTCCCGACCACAGGGGAAAATGGAGGAGGACTGGCCAATTTTTGTGCCTTCCACCACAGTGATGAATGCTGTGGTGGATGTTTGTGTAAATTTTTATTGTGTATTGTGTGTTCTTTTTTTTATTGTACCGCTGCTGGCAAATTCATTTCACTTGCACTTTATGTGCAAGTGACGAATAAGACTTGACTTGACCTCATTATTTTAAGGATGTAGAGGCATTGATGGGTTTTCTTTACGCTTGTATCCCCCTACCACGGGTACCATGTAATCCCGTGCTACCAGCTCCATGGTCGGATAGTCGGCGACTAAACCGTCTCCCCCACCTGCCAGGTGAGAGGGGGGCTGTGGACCCCCAGCAGGACCAAAAGCAAGACCTGTCAAAGGGCGGATGAGCTCCCTCCCCCCCCCCCCCCCCGCCCCCGCGTGAACACACACGGCGCTGTGATTGCAGATGGACTGTGGGGATGGGACAAAGCCTAGCAGGGGACAGGTGGATACAGGTGAGGGGGGGTGGGTACTTTACTGGCAGATGGGTGGAGTAGATTTAAGGCCCTGTCACACTTTACCGAGTTACTCACGAACTCTCCCGAGTTTTCCCCTTGATTCGAACTCGGAGAATTACGGTAATAGCCATTCGTAGGTACTCAGGGCTATTTTTTTTAAATTCGTGGACCTTTTTCAACATGTTGAAAAAACGTCCCGGCGTTAAGGCCCTGTCCCACTTTCCCGAGTTACTCACGAACTCTCCCGAGTTTTCCCCTTGATTCGAACTCGGGGAATGTCGGTAGCGAGCTCGTAGGAGGCCGTAGGAGTCCGTAGATGTTTCAGAGCAGCTCGTAATGCCAGCCGTAGTAACTCGGGGCATCAGGTAAGTCGGGACGTCTTTTCAACATGTTGAAAAATGTCCACGAGTTTTAAAAAAATAGCCCCGAGTACCTACGAATGGCTATTACGTAATTCTCCGAGTTCGAATCAAGGGGAAAACCCCAAGCAGGACCAAAAACAAGACCTGTCAAAGGGCGGATGAGCTCCTAGCTAGCCAACGGCCATCCACACTTCTGTCCAAGTTGCGATCACTGTCGTACCTAGCATTGTAAGGCACCGTGCCCGTTGATGTTTTCAACGATGATGATAATTGAGAGCAAGGTTGTTGTTCTGACACCATTCAATCGGACAACCGGTTTCCTTCCTACATTCTGACACTTCATTATCCGTAATTATCCAGCAACTATTCTACAATTCAACTATTCCTCCAACAACTATTCTACGAATTAACATTCTCTGATGAGTTGAATGAGAGCGTGGGAACCAAGACCTTGGCAAGTCAGAAAGTCAAACTCCACACAGACAGCACCCGAGGTCAGAATGAAACACAGGTCTCTAGCGCTGTGAGGCAGCAGCATTTATTTACTATTTCTCCTGTAAGAAAACGTAAACATTTGTACATATCGCCTAGACAGCTGTAAGGCATGTATTTAATTCCCATTTTAGGTCAATTAGCAAACTCATCTCCATAACGGCTATTAGTATTAGATCAATTTCTGACATTTATTCATCTATCAGCTTCCAAACGTTTCGACCACGACGATACAGAGCCAGTAATGTTGTCTATTTACCACCACCCCCCCCCCCCCCCCCACACCCACCCCCCACCACCTACTCTTTCCATGCAGTGGGATGTTATGTCCATCTGTTTCAGTGCACCATGAATTGAAAACAATTTTCCCCATTTCATTTGTAACCTTGAACCACCCATTTAACTCTCCCCTTTTATTGTCCCTCCCCAAATTGCACGGTCGTGATTCAGAGTATATTACCTTTATGGTTACCTTGAAAATTACCTTTATGTTTGTTTTTCGGGTGCGGTTTCTGGGGGAGATGATCTTTTTCTCACGTCAACCTCACTTAGGTAATGTTTTTTTTGATTTTTCTATTGACATCTTGAAGTATTGAAACGGAAGGTCCCGACCAAACCCGAAACGTCGCCGATCCACGTCCTCCAGAGACGCTCCCCCCCCCCCCCCCCCCGCGCTGAGTCCGAGTCTTGTCGTGCGAAGCCAGCACCTGCAGCTCACGGTGTTTTGTTTTAATTTTTTGTTTTATTTTGACCGTGAGGGAGGGAGGGAGAAGAGAGCGGAACTCTGCCGGGATCGAGCACCGCCGCCGCCGCCGCCGCCCCCACTGTGGAGATCGGAGGCTCGAGCGCGGCCGCGGCGTCCAACGGCCTGAGGGGGGGAAACGCGCGGGAAGCGCGAGCGGCGCCTCTGAGGCCCGAAGCGCTCGAGCTCGGCTTTTGAATCCAACGAACTGCCCGAGGCAAGCGCGCGGCGTCGTCAATCATGGCGGGTCGACAAGCGCCCAACCCCCCCCCCCCCCCCCAACACTTCCCCCAACTCCCCCCTCTCCACAACCCCCTACCACCACCAACCCATCTCTCCATAACCCCCCCTATGCCCCCTTCCCAACCAACCCATCCCCAACCAACCCCCCACCCCCTTCCTCCCCAACCAAACTCTCCCCCAACTACCCTCCCAGCCCCCCATCCTCCCCAACCAAACACCCCCCCTCCCCAACCAATCCCCTCCCCAAACCAACCACCTCCACCCCCCCTCCTCCCCCAACCAAACCCCCTCCCCATTCCCACCCCCCAACCAAACTCCCCCAACCACTCCCCCCCCAACCCACCTCCCAGCCCCCCATCCTCCCCAACCAAACACCCCCCCTCCCCAACCAATCCCCTCCCCAAACCAACCCCCTCTTCTCCCAACCAAACCCCCTCCCCATTCCCCCCCCCCAACCAAACTCTCCCCCAACCCCTCCCCCCCCTCCCCCAACCAATCACCCCCAACTCCCCCTCCTCCCCCAACCAAACCCTCTCCCAACCCACCTCCCCCTCTTCTCCCAAACCAAACCCCCTCCCCATTCCCCTCCCCAACCAAACTCTCCCGCAACCCCTCCTCCCCCATCCCCAACCAACCTCCCAACCGATCCCCTCCCCAACCAACCAGCCCCCCCCAACCAAACTCTCCCCAACCCCACCTCCCCCTCCCCCAACCAATCACCCCCAACTCCCCCTCCTCCCCCAACCAAACCCTCTCCCAACCCACCTCCCCCTCTTCTCCCAAACCAAACCCCCTCCCCATTCCCCTCCCCAACCAAACTCTCCTGCAACCCCTCCTCCCCCATCCCCAACCAACCTCCCAACCGATCCCCTCCCCAACCAACCAGCCCCCCCCCAACCAAACTCTCCCCAACCCCACCTCCCCCTCCCCCAACCAATCACCCCCAACTCCCCCTCCTCCCCCAACCAAACCCTCTCCCAACCCTCCTCCTCAACCAAACCCCCTCCCCATTCCCCTCCCCAACCAAACTCTCCCGCAACCCCTCCTCCCCCATCCCCAACCAACCTCCCAACCGATCCCCTCCCCCAACAAACCAGCCCCCCCCACCCCCAACTCCCCTCCTCCCCACCCCCAACTCCCCTCCTCCCCCAACCAAACCCTCCTCCCCAACCAAACTTCTACCAACCCCTCCTCCCCCAACCAACCACCCCACCCCCAACTCCCCCTCCTCCCCCACCAAACTTCTCCCAACCCCTCCTCCCCCCATCCCCAACCAACCCCCCACCCCCTTCCTCCCCAACCAAACTCTTCCCCCAACCACCCTCCCAGCCCCTCCATCCTCCCCAACCAAACTCCCACCCCCTCCTCCCCAACCAAACCCTCCCCAAACCAACTCCCACCCCAACCCCCCTCCTCCCCAACCACCCAACCCCAACTCCCCCCTCTCCAACCAATTCCAAACCCTCTCCAAACCCCCCCTCCCAACCCCAACCAAACTCTCCCCAACCTATCCCCTCCCCCAACCAACCCCCCACCCCACCTCCTCCCCAACCAAACTCCCCCAACCCCCCCATCCACAACCAACCCCCTCCCCATCTCCCACCCCCAACCCCCACTCCCAACTCCCCCTCCTCCCCAACCAAACTCTCCCCCAAACCCACCTCCCCCATCCTCAACCACCCCCAACTCCTCCTCCTCCCCAACCAAACCCCCTCCCCATTCCCCCCCCTCCTCCCCAACCAAACTCTCCCCCAACCGATCCCCTCCCCAACCAACCACCCTCACCCCCCCCCTCCACCCCAACCAAACCCCCCCCATTCTCCTCCCCAACCAGACTCTCCCCCAAACCCACCTCCCCATCCCCAACCAACCCCCTCCCCAACTCCCACCCCCAACCCCCCCTCCTCCCCAACCCCCACTCCAACTCCCCCTCCCCAACCAAAATCTCCCCAATCCCCCCTCCTCTCCCTAATCCTCCCCCAACCCCCCCCCCCCATCCCCCATCCCCCGCGTGAACACACACTTGCAGATGAACTGTGGGGATGGGACAAAGCCTAGCAGGGGACAGGTGGATACAGGTGAGGGGTACTTAACTGGCAGATGGGTGGAGTAGATTTAGACTTTACTGTAGACTTTAGAGATACAGCACGGAAACAGGCCCTTCGGCCCACTGAGTCCGCACCAACCAGCGATCACCCCATACACTAGCACTATCCTACACACTAGGGACAATTTTACAAAAGCCAACAAACCTGTATGTCTTTGGAGTGTGGGAGGAAACGGAGCAGCTGGAGAAAACCCACACGGTCACAGGAAAGATTATTGATTGGTAGAGTGAAGAGGAGTACGGGAACGCGAGTTATATTTTTAACTCAACTTGTCTTGCAGGGGTATGAACTGGACAATAATTAACCTCAATCAAAATGTAAAAATTGTATGTAGACACAAAATGATGGAGTAACTCAGTGGGACAAGCAGCATCTCTGGAGAGAAGGGCAGACCAAAAGAAGGATGGGCCAAATAATCTGTTCCTGTGCTGTACTGTGTTATATATTTATTTCAGAAAATTACATATAATATTGAGTACACACAATGATATACTTAGCTCCTTGGATAGCAGACTAAATGCACAATTTGGCCATTCAGTGTTCCACTAAATTTGTCAGCAGAGATTTGATTCTGATTTTAATAATCTTGCATATTAATCTACAATTCCTGAGTACATCTTATGGAAGAACTTGCTTTACAGTTTTCATCTTAATCCATTGCCAAACACCAAGGACCTTCTATCTCCCAAAAACCCATTTGTGGTTTTCTTCTCCAGCTGGACCTCAGGATTGAGGATGTCATGTTTCCTATCCGGTTTCGTAGAATCTGAGATGGTTGATGAGCCCCATGCAGGATCCACAGGCCGTTTCATAAATTAGACAGGAGATGTTCGATGGAGTGGACGGGCGCTGTGTTTGTGAGGTGTTGTGTAGTTTAGGATCCAAGACATTTCAGAACCTTTTGTTCTGATAATGATTAGTATCAATAGAAGCAACAGAAGGTCATTTGGCTCTTATGTTGCTGCACTATTCAATAAGATGACAGTAAAGAAGGTGGTATCATAGACAGTGAACATGGGCGGAAATCCTGGGGGGACGCCCCCCCCCCCCCCATGCTTTGTGAGGTGGGGGACAATCCCCCTCATGTTTTGTAATCCGGACTTTATCAGACGCTTTCTAAGGGCTGAATTGGCCCGTTCGCGGGGCCTTTCAACACCCGGCGCGGGTTAAAATCAAACTGAGGCGATCGAGGCTCCCGATGTTGAAGCCTCTGCCGGCTAATGAAAGGCCCTGCGAACGGGCCGATTCAAGCCCCACGATTCGGGGCGGACGAAGCTGCTGTTGCTGGAGTTCGGAAGTTGGTCACCAACCAGGTCAGCTCCCGATGTTACCGTCCACAGTGCCCACAGCCGAAGTCTCGCGTGTGTGCGCGTGCCTATGTGTGTGTGCGCATGTGCACGCGCGGCTACCAAGAAATTGTGTCCCCCCCACATGTTTTGATAGCGATTTCCGTGTCTGAAGATGTTTATCATAAATGACAACAGTATCCTGATCAGCTGGGCAAGTGGGCCGAGGAATGGCTAATGGACTTTAACGCAGATAAGTGCGAGGAGTTGAATTTTGGGAAGTCAAACCAGGTCAGGGAGGATGTGATTATGCCGGAAAAAGTGCAGAGAAGATTTACGGTGATGTTGCCAGGAGCCATAGAGAGGGGTTGGACGGGCTAGGACTTTTTGCGTTGGAGGGCAGGAGGTTGAGAGGTAATCTTATAGACATGTATAAAATCATGAGGGGAATAGTTAAGGTCAATGCACAGTCTTATACCCAGAGTGGGGAAATCAAGAACCAGGGAACGTAGGTTTAAGGAGAGAGGGGAATGATGTAATAGGAACTTGATGTTTAAGAAGGAACTGCAGGAGAAACTCAGCAGGTGAGGCAGCA